>JAZGTI010002589.1:0-35506 GCA_036877585.1 Botia kubotai | reverse complement strand
CCCGTTATGTTTTTAAAATCCATTTCATATTACATGAGAAAACATTTACTTGGTTTCTACCTTTATGCCCGCAAACCACAATTAAACGCTGATATTCACCCCTCTCTCGCCCTCTTCTGCCTCCACGGCCCCTTGAGAGCTTTTAAACGCTGCTGCTTAACTTGTGCTCAACCTCGAGACGTTCTCACACAATGTGCCCACAACGCGAGTCTCTGGTTTCCAAAGGCTGGAAAACTCGAGCCAGCGACGAACAGGTGACCATCTTGGCCCTGCTGCACACAAGCTATTACCAAACAGTAGTTCCACGTTTCTGCGATCCGGGCCTATTAAAGCAGTCGTATTTAAAAATACATCAGTACTTCAACATCACAGACCCATCACCCTGTGTACTGTGACCACTTGTTTGTTAGATGCTCGGAGATGTTTCTCTGAGAAGCTCCTGAGAGCCGTGTATTTGTATCTTTTATGATGTTTGAGGTTATACACTGAGTAGGAGTAAACAGGCACTGAACACTGCTGAGGGAACCTCTGAACAGCAGGTGAGGAAGACAGAAGTACTTCAAGACCTTGTTTCTCTTCTCCCCTTTCTTTGCTAACTTTTGGGCTCCGATAAATAATACACTATTATATTTTATTATGCATTTCAGACGGAGTGGCACAAAATAAGGCACACTGCCTAGATCAGAAACCATGTAGCCAATAAATAAGACAAAGAAAAGAGTTTTACTGGAACGTTATTGGGACTATAGAGGTCCAAGCCTGGCAGGATGAATCATCCAATCACAGTTGAGTTTGGACCACCAGTGGGACTGTGACATCACTCGGCCATAGACACAAAATCATGTTAGTCAGTGGTTTTGTTGTGCTTGATTTTCTACAGTATGTAACTATCATACTTTAACAGTACAGATCTTAAAACAAACCCAGCATTACTTTGAGATCTGTGCTACCTTTGGTTGCTAAGACAACACACCTGTCTATTCTGTTGCAGATTAGTCTTGAAAACCGCAATGTCATCTAATCATATCTGCTATTTTTAAAGACCTGCTTTCCCATAGGAACCAAAAGAGTCAATTAACTGTGTCATTTAATAACAGGCTAATTGTTGTCAAAGGACTCAATCTAGAACAATAATGTTCTACACATTTATCACAGTAACATCAAATACCCCAAATACCCCAAGAGCTCAGTGGTTAATAATATACATTAATATAATGTCAGATAGAAATGAACACGCTTATAACTAAAGGTTCCTAAAAGGTTCTTTATCAGGCTGTATGGTTCCATAAAGAACCTTTAACATCCATAAAACGGTTCTGTTGAAAACGGTTCTGCAGAAAAGGTTCTTTGTCATGCAAAAGGTTCTATCAGACAAATACTGATCAGATGTAGAGTTTGGATGCAAAAAAAACCAAAAGGAAAGTTCATTCTGGAAAAGGTCAAGGGTCATTTGCAGATGTTACTGTGTTTGATATTTCTTCTAATAGAATGACACTCACACATCCTACAGGCAGGTTAGTGACAGTGTGAAGGTTTTACTGAGAAAATTAGAGGTGACCATCAACACTCTGCCTGGATGAACGACCATCAACACTCTGCTTGGAACAACCATCAACACTCTGCTTGGAACAACCATCTGCTGGTTCAAAACGAGGTTCCAGCCGCGCACCGCGGTATCTGGACTGTAGCTTTAAGAGCTTGCTTCATAAACACCCGGTACAGTTTCAAACGGCAAGCAAAACACAATAAAACCACAAAACCAACATTTAGAGTTGACACAGACCCATCAAGTAGTAAAATCGACATCTGGGCAGAAGATGAGGGTCAGAAGGCTAATAATGACTCCAGAGAAGTTTCTGGAAAAGCCGGTCAGATAGATGCATCACTGGAAGGCAGGGAGATGGAGGTGGCAAAGCAGAAAGCCGTGATTGTAGCACAGGTGGTGCAGTGAGAGGCCAGCCGGCCGGGTCAGGGGACAAAGGTGTGAGGTCTGGACCCAAGCTGATTGGTCAGTGGGAGCCAGCTGGCTGACCACACAGCACAGATGAATGATCTAAAAGTTCAAATCAAAAACCTGCCTATGAGGAACAGCTGAAGGGAAGCAGTTAAAGGGATAGTTCACCCCAAAATGAAAAATCTCTCTGTATTTATTCTCTAATAATGTTCCAAGCATTATACATTTTCTTCAATGGAACAATATGGCGGTGAGAACAGACAACATGCAAAAACATGCCACAAACTAAGGAATAATGAATCCCACAATGCAATGTGCTCAACTTGACTTTTCATTTCTACTTAATAAATGGAACTAGGTACAGCTGCGATTAACATTTTATACTTTGTTTAGATTGTGAAAAATCAAGCCACGTTTACAAAATTGTGTTTAAAAATGCAAAATATCCATTTGGTAATGGTAACTGGATGCCACTCACCAGAATTAACAAGCACATAATGTGGTCATGTGACATGGTATTAAAACTAAAAATGTATAGTATACAAATGTATAGTATTTAGCATTTATTGCACAGTATCTGTATTTTACTTCAAACAGACCCTACCAGCGCAGCCTTAAAATCTATAGGTCATTAAGAAACACAAAACTGATTTAGAGTAAATATTTTTTGCTTCATTTAAACAGCTGCTATAACTTTTGAACTGCAGATTATGTGCTCTTTGGTCAGTGTAGTGGAATCTGTCAAGGTTTCTGGTGTTAAACTGCAGAAACAGACTGACCCTCTGTGCGAACAGCACTGAGCAAGTGAAAACAGAGAATAATGAGTTTGCTGAAGGGAAACACTTAATGCATTTCCAGCATAAAACTTCTGCTCTGAAACAGCGCGGCTGGCCTGAGGAGCAGCTTCAACAGCGCTGAGGTTCAGACACTAATGATGGATTTGACCATGAACGCAAACGCCCTCAGAGAGACTAAAACGCATGGAAACTCTAAAGAAGTACCACTGCAGATTCGACAAATACACGGAACACAATTCAAATACCCCCGAAAAGCCCCTACAGTACAAACCTCAGTTCAGCAGGACTGCAATATTACAATTGAACCCTAACCGACTATGACACTCTCCATTCCCAAAATGTTATTTCCAATCTGCTTCAAATTTAGGGTCAGGCAGCGAGCACGCAGGCTGTGTGGTCCAGCTCTGTACGCTCTCTGGCGAAGGCAAACTGTGAACCTGCTTTCTGTGACGAGCTAGCCCACAGCGAACTTCTCGTAGAATATTATTCACTCCAACATCGGTCAAACGAAACGAGCGCTAACGCGGCAGTTTTCCCAAACGCCTGCCGTTAAGCAAGGCTTTTATATTTCCATACGTCGCAGAAACCATTGCCCTTTAAACGCATAAATCTTCACTCACGCTGGGCCGCTGAAGGCTCTTGATAAGACCAGCACTACTGGAAACCTTTTGGGCGGGACAGAAAATTGTTACAATGACATTGCGATCAGAGAGAACACAATAAACGTCGGGCGTTTTGTCAACGCTGCGTGTATTTAGGAAGACACCTGCCTGAGAGTGTTTATCATCCTCAAGACACTTGATATTGTTAGTTTGTCTTCCGAAAATAATTTCTCTCTGTTTTCAGCATCACCAGAAGAAACCCTGGATGATGAGATCACCTTCAGAGAGAAGAGTCTGGATCAAAGACAGCACGCTTTAGCGCTGGATCTCTAAGGGGAGCTTGACATGCTGAAGATTAAATACATTTTTTTTAAAAAGAAACGCAGGTAAATTGAATCATCTTTATTAAATTGAGCATTGTTTTTATATCCTAGAAACCAAGGGCAGAAATCCAATCAGAAAGTTTTGTGTGACAGGACAAAGACAAATAATAAATAAATGATTTGAAATGTTTCTCAAGACGATGATGTAAGCGGCCGAACAATAATAACGACAAGTCAAACGTTACAGCAAACCTCTTCGCAGAGTTTCAGAGACGAGCTTTACTTTTCCTTCAGCAGAACGTGGAGAACGTCAGCAGTGAATTAACGCTGTGTGGAATGAACAGGTGTCATAACACGACCCTTTAATTGATTTGAACTGAAGCTGCTTTAGCTCCACCGTTCCTAGTTATAGAGACCCGACAGCACGCCTCTCTCTTATGATACACTTTCAGGAGTCAAAATGGAAAGCGCCGAAATACATTTTTCCTCTATAATAATGTCATCTCACATCTTACAATCCAGAGATTTAAAGATTGAAAATTAGAGGTTTTAAAATAAACTAAGTCCGTAAAAGATAAGCGCGTGTGCTGATACGTCGAGTCCTCCAGCGTGATGAATCGCAGAAGTTAAAATGATTTCAGGATCGTCTCCAGACACATTCAACAGAACCTCTATGCCCTCTGCTCAAAGCTGTCACTCATAATCTGACAGAGGACCAAGAACATTATTAATGTGCCAAGATATCAAGAGGACACCAGAGAGGAAACATTACCCTGATTACTTATACACACACAGACAGACACAGAGACTGACAGACAGACAAAGAGACTGACTGACAGACAGACAAAGAGACTGACTGACAGACAGACAAAGAGACTGACTGACAGACAGACAGACAAAGAGACGGACTGACAGACAGACAGACAAAGAGACGGACAGACAGACAGACAGACAGACACAGAGACGGACGGACGGACAGACAGACAGACACAGAGACTGACAGACTGAAAGACACAGAGACAGACAGACACAGAGGCTGACAGACAGACAGACACAGGGTCTGTTTTCATTCACATGCACTGGGATTTGTGACCACGGCTGATTTAATTAAGTAAACTGCAAAACTGTTTCTTGCTCTAGAAAGAATTCTGTGCGTCTTACTGCGGTTCTTAATGAGAACCTACTGCAATGTAATGTCTTCGCTCTATTATTTGGCATCTCTCATTTATAACAGGCTGCGCACAGAACCAGTGCATGTAAAACACACCGTTTTTTTAGCATAAAAACACAGTGATTCATTGGTTACATCAGGCCCATTTGTGGCTTATTCAGGTAAGCGCCTTAAACGTGCTAAATGGAATTTAAACTCATGCTATTCTGTGTATATATAGCTACAGTTTTGGCCCAGTTTTATCCAAGCACATGGCCTGAAGCACAAGCTCACAAATGGTAAATAGCAGCATTACCCTATAAGCTAACTCAAGGGGCATAGAAATCTCTACTAACAGACTACAGTACCAACAGAGTTAAAGTGACAGAACTGGGATGAAATTAGTCACATTTACTGACCTAATAGAAATGTTCCTATAGAAACAAACAGTGTATATTCCCTCCTATGGCACAATCATAACCACAATCACCAAATGCTTAGTAATATTAAAGCAAAAAGCATTTCATGTTTCAGAGCAATGAATGTCTAGAACAAAGAACTGGGGAACCATAAGATAAGCCATTTCCTTCCCCAAACCATAAAATCAACATCAGAAATAAAAAACTCAGCTGGTTCTACTGTATCTTTATGGTGCATCGTGGAATGGTACAATAAACATTCACAGTAAGATAAAAGCTTAAATACAGCAGGAAAACATGCCTCTCGTGTGTGTGTGTGTGTGTGTTTAACACACGAACATCCAATTAGGTGGAAATTGTGGATGGGGCCATCAGGTTTCGCTCCACCGACTTATCAAGCTTTTTGAGGACCGTACAAATATATAAATGTATATTTATACTGTACAATCGCACAATCTACATATGCAACCTTGAAAGCATACAAATGATATACGTGCCCGTGTGCGCACACCACACAACTCAAAATGCCACTTCAATATGTTGTATTTCTCTGTGGCGCTCAAAGCCAAGCGCTCAATGTACAGATAGATTTCTCCAGCTCCAGTCAGGAGGCAGCGGTACGGCATTTAGCCCACAGGTTAAAAAACCGAACAGTTGTGAAGGTCATTGTGTATTTTCCCCACTGTGTCAACTGGCAGCTTTTTACCTCTAACACAACAGCAAACATGACCATGACACGATCATGCATAATTTAAACCGCTCAAAACTGCCCTCCTCAGCATCGGTTTGGTTATCCGTCCAAACTAGAGTTTACCAATTCTAACTGGATTCAACTCGAACCTGCTTGTACATTCATGCAGCATCACTGGGCATATCGAACCCTCAAGTTCACGACTTTGGGATTTTTTTCAGAAAGCGATACCGTGATATGTCGATTGTTGTGTTTTTTTCTCCCCAACTTGTTCCAGCACACCAGAATCAAACACGAGCACCTGCAGCTAGACACACGAGATGCTGTCAGAGCAAACTTGCCCAAGAACCTTCAGCTGTTCAGAGACCGTCACAAACCATTTAGAGACGTTTTTTCCTCAATCTGCCTTTTATTGCAACCGAGAGATTTTGGAGTCTTTAAAAAAACATCTCAGTAGGGTTCAACAGACAAACTCACTGAAAAGCCAGCGGATTCAGTCACTTTAAATGTGATGGGATCTCTTGCAGAGTTCACATTTAAAATTCAAGTCATGAAAAACAGGTCTTCTCCCAGCCTACAACAGAAAGAGGGAAGAGATGCTGGTCAGTCAAGCCATTAAACTACAGACTCAAGCTTCTGTTTACTTTAAGCAAATTCTCTCATTTACCTGGTGCTCCCCCAGTCACCAGCCAGGTTATCAGCTGCGCCACGCAACAGCCAGAATGTTTTCAGCACCTGCAGGCCATCGGGTGTAATGAAGCACTGACCAACCCAAGCAGAACACGAGCCTGCATCAAATGTAAAACACATGCAACATCGATACAGAGTTGTGTTTTCAAGCATGAGAAACAAGCCAGTGTAATTACCTGGAGGACCCTCGCAAAGCGTTACCACGGTAACCATGCAACATCACATTGTAAAACGTTAAACGTTACGTTTAACGTTTCTCATTTGTTGCGCGTGATCGTTTTATAATTGCGCTGACATTTCTATATGAACTTTCCAGAAAATTAAACCAGTGACACATTAAACCTACAGCGTAACATAAATTAAGCTTTAAATGAAGCGCCTCGGGTGATGTGAAATTATTTATTGACTGGCGTGCTGGACTGTCAGCGGTCCGAGTAATTAAAGGTAATGGCAACCGGTTTTAGAAACGTTTTAAAATAGTTTGATCAACAATCAATAAATACAACAGGAAATCACAAATGGCTGTTTATGGCCGTAATCTGTAACTTTGGCCTCTCTACCGCCATCTGTCTGAAACAAAATCGCAGGTTACATTACGTACTGCATTCATTTCGCATTGACGTCAAATGAAGTCTAAAAGTCGTTTCCCGGGAAATCGGACCCGACAGCTCAAAATGCTAATTCATATTACAAGCTTACGGTTGTATGGTAAGGACACCGTTTTGAAAGTTGATCTGTACTTGTTCAATAACCGAGTTTGTTGATTTTTACTTATCTACGATGTCACAGGTTGCTTTAAAACGTCAGTGCAATATTCAATAAACGATAACATGTACAACTCATTGTCTTCACCACAAATAACGTGACCTAAGAAACTATGTAAACTGACGCTTTAAGGGTGTCCCGGTTTTATTAATCTACCGAACTTCAACATGTCTTCGCAACGTTTTTCCCCTCATTTACCATTATATAGATTAAACTGGGATTTTAAATCTGATCCCTGACCATTTCCTAAACTGCTGTTGATGAAAGGACTGTTTGATGATCGTATGCTTGGCACCGTGTATTATATGCGTCACGGCGCGTGTTTTGGGCACGTTACCTTTCTCCCACATTACGGCAAATGAAACGGTGGGTTGAGTCCCTTCACCAACCACTCCGATGAGTTTAGCACTGCGTTCACGGCCCGCCGCGCCACGCGTCGACTCCACCGCGGTGTGATAAACCCCCGACACCTGCGATCCGTCCACCTTAACACGGAGGGTGGAGCCCAGTTCATTGCGCCACACGCCAGTCATATTACACGCCTGAAAACCATTAAACGACCGATTTCAACACCTGCACACGATGTAGATATGCAATTTTTACCATTTAAATTAAATTACCTTCGTATTAATCTCTGAAGCAAGCTCGTTTCCAGACACTACATAGATAAACAAACACACACAAATCGCCCAAAACATTATCGATTTCATCTTTGTGAAAAATTCACTGACGCGTGTCGTGGGTTATATTTCACACCTCGCCCAACCCACATCAACGTATTCTTAATTAATTAATTTGCATATGGAGGTTATTTGCATATTAAGGTAATACTTTTCATCGATGTTTTTTTACTAAAACTAAAATGACCAGAGGGAAGCAGTATTCTTAAAAAAAGCAAGTTAAATCTTAAAATAAGTTTAATCTTTTGAAAGAGTTTTATTTTTGTCAGTTTTGATGATTGTGTTTTTTAGTTGATTTGGTACGCGCGCGCACGTATATGCATAATATGATATGCGCGCGTTCGCATTTCTCCCGGAAATGAATTAAATACATCTGTTCACATCTGCACGTTTTCAAAAGCGACAGTAATTACGTTAACACTTCTCACCACATCTGCGTGTGTGAACGTATCTCAAAAATATTCTCACACAAGCAGTGTGTGTTTTCATAGTTTGCCGTAATTGTCATGCGGTTCCAGTGACCTTTTCCAGGCCCACAGTATCTGCTGGTTCATTTAAATCTGCTTCTAATGCCACTAATGACTCACTAGTAAGTAAACAGAGTGAGAAATGACAGGTTACTCTGGGCCGCAGGACCCTGTGTCGCATTAATGTGTTTTTTATTCAACACCTATAGTTATGTGGCATTATGTTAGAGCTTTTAATGCTGTACAGTACCCGCCAAAAGCTTGGAAACACTTACATACACTCTTTATTAATTAAAATAATCGTAAGCTCATCAAAATTACGAAATGACACAAATGTAACTTTGGGAATTATGTTGTGACTGAAGAGAATTAGAAAAAAAGTATAAAAAGGTTATAATCCAGCATGTTCAGAGTAGTCACCTCCTTCTGTCTAGAATTTACAAAACTGTTCTCAACATTTTATCAGCCAGAGGAATCATGCTCAGAAGCTCATCATTTCCCCTCTATCCTGCGTGCTTATTGGCTGCTTTTTCTTAAGTATTTAGTCCAAATCATCCATTTCAAAACATTTTTTAAAATAAAATTGTAATTTTCTAATAAACAGAAATAAATAGTCGCACAATTGTATTTTGTCTACAACAGTAATGTTAAACATTTTAGCAAACGGCTTCTTCATCTGAAGCTGTTTGCTAAAATACATATAGATATGTGTATATATAGATATGTATATATAGATATAGATATGTATATATATAGATATGTATATATATATCCAGATATATAGATATGTATATATATATAGATAGATATATAGATATGTATATGTATATATATATATATAGATAGATAGATAGATATGTATATACATATATGTGTGTGTGCATATACATATATATATATTTTTAGAGGAACAAGTGTATATGTCCTCAGATGTCTCTTTTTCTCTGAAAGGATTATCATGTCACTGGAGTAACAGCTGTGCTTGTAATCCGTCTCCCACTGGACAAAACTGATCAATTCCTCAGACCTGCATGACTTACAAACATATGAACATCTAGTTTTAACGCATATCTCAAAGTGAACAACCACAAAAAACAGAGAGAGAGAAAACCGTGAGGAAAAAGACATAAAAAAAGACACAGTGAGATTTATGAAACGTTAATTCAACATTCTCTGAACATTCTGGAGATGTTCTGTTTGCTTGTTTTTCAGAACAACCGAACAAAACTACTCATTAGCCCTCATTTTCTGTGTGGGGTCTGAGAGACCCCAAAATGATGTTTTCCAGAAACATTATTTTGATGCTGGTTAAAAGTGTCTTCTAATATTCTATTAGCGATCACTAAGTGGTCTAATATATTTATGTAAATATATATCTGATGTGGCTGGATTACAGCTGAAGCTTAACTTGAGTGTCATGTTGACTGTTGACTCTCTGTCTCTCTCTTTCTTGCTATCTCTCTTTCATTCACCAAACTGCAACATTTGTAGGACTCCGCATGGTCTTGTTTTACCTCGTCTCTCTCACACTCCTGAACTCTATTGTGTGAGATTCTGCTGTGAATCTCTGTTTTGATTGACAGCTCTGTTGTCTCAGCGGAACACAGTTAACACAGCAGAACACGGTAATTTATTTTAAGGCATTGTGTTTTACATCACATTAACATTGTGTTTTTTATAGTTTTTCAGCCATTTTGGAGAGTTTGGGCATCCTTCAGTAGTAATGCTTAACTGGTTTGATTATAACACATGTGTTGGGAGGAGTGTATCCATGTGTGTGAGTGTCTGTTTGGGGGGGAGGTGATCTAAGAGAGGGGTGAGGGAGGCAGAGTCAGAGAAAGTAAAGTGACTTGTTCACACTTGTTGCAGAGCAAGGCATGACTCCTGTGGACCAGACCTCTCCGTGGTCTGCGCATTCTTTGCTTTTAAAATGTTGAATGAGAGAGACGACCGGGACATGCACGCAAAAGAGCAGTTTATCATATCTCACGCGGCTCTTTGCAGCATCCCGCTTGCGCTCTCCGCTGGAGACGCAGCTGTCGCCGCAACGGAGACCGAGCGCGCAATGCGCACGACTATACTCGGCGTTTCCGATGCGCAACAAAGTGACAGAAACCCCGTCTCTGGCCATGACCGACGCACGCTAAACAAGTGCATGATTTTGCCCGGCAACAGTCTGGAGGAATCGGACAGACAAAAGTCTGATCTTCATGATGCTGAGGGATCTAAACAGGTGGAGCACTGCGAGGAGTTTGGGCACCACGCGCACAGGTTATTCGACAGCGATGATGACCTACACTATCACGGTCATCACCACTGGCATCCGCATGAAAGTAACTCATACTATTCGTAAGTATATGACATCATCAGGTTTGATCACGTGTAACTTTGAATACGCAATTAACAATCGAATTGGAAACGAACATGTACAAAATCTACTATACTTTGTATATTATCTGACTTTGGTTTCGTTGCCACGTGTTTCAGGTAACTTGCAGATAACTGTCTTTACTCAAAGGCCCTGTGTTCATGGATTATTTTAGAAGTACCACCTCAAACGAGCTATTTAATAGCCCCTTTTGTCTGCTCCAATACAATGAGGTTAAATACAATTAAAATTCAGGATACAAAATTCTCTTGAACCACGAGGAAGCAACCCCAGCTAACACTTTTACGTTGTAAAAACGTTTCCCTAACATTCCCATAAAGTAACAAAAAAATCAAACATGTTACTTTGAAAGTTTTAGGAACGTTCAAAACGTGTTTTTCGACATTATATTAACGTTATGGCTTGGTTATACAATATTGAAGCTTTTTTTAAATTCTGTAACGTTTTTAAAATGTTCCACTAACAATTTATGAAGAATGTTTATTTTATATATTTAATACATAACATCAAAAAGTTCTACTAACGTTCCTGCAAAAATGTTTTTGAGAGCTTTGAGAGAACTATGAGAGAACATTAAACCAATGTTCTCCTCGGCCTTCTCATGATGCATGGGCATAACTTTATTAGATCAGCACACCTCTTACTGAAGCATAAATGATTTAGTCTGTTTATTTCAATCTCCGTTTCAAGACTATTGACAGACGTATTCGCAAGCTTAAGATTCTTTGTCCGCTGTGCCCTCAGAAACCCGTTAGTAAAGATTTGAAAATGGAATAAATGCTGTTTTATCATGAGAAAATCGGCACATGTATCATGTTGAAGGCAAGGAAGGAGTTTTATTACGTACGACACCCTCGGTTTGGCTGAGGCTTTCGCAAAATGGAACGAAATTAGATTTATGCCTTTCTCTGTATACCTGGCTTGTGTTGAAATATAACTCGCTTGTGATTTAACTCAATTCTCCTTCTTTGAAGCCTTTTTAAGTTGGAGGGGAAACGCCACTACAAAGAGACTCCAGTTAATTCGATAAAGTAAACACATTTAGTCCCGAGGTTAAGATCACACACGTATGATGTGAAGCACATCTGTTCCGAAAGGTGTTTCTGCTGGTGTGTTTTTGTAACACGAAATACTGCATTGATCTTATTGACCACAGGTGTAATTAACAGCCGTGTTTGATACTATAATATATGCGGTTTATACTTCAACTAGTGCTGTGTCTGTAGTTTACAGAACACATTACAGTTCAGTCAGTTTTGTTGTAGTCCAGTGTAGTTTTTGTAATATTTCATCAGAGCATTCTCTGTAATACAGGTTTGAGGCCATGCAACGCAGACACACCACCCTCAGAGAGAAAGGCCGGAGGCAGGCCGTTCGTGGCCCGGCGTACATGTTCAGCGAGAGAGGCACCAGCCTTACCGCAGAGGAAGAGAGATTTTTAGATGCCGCGGAATATGGAAACATCCCGGTAGTCCGTAAGATGCTTGAAGAATCCAAGACGCTAAATGTAAACTGTGTGGACTACATGGGCCAGAATGCATTGCAGCTCGCCGTGGGCAACGAGCACCTGGAGGTCACCGAGCTCTTGCTGAAGAAGGATGGGCTGGCACGAGTGGGCGACGCCCTCCTGTTGGCCATCAGCAAGGGCTACGTGCGGATAGTGGAGGCCATCTTGGCCCACCCGGCGTTCGAGGGCGGGCTCCGCCTGACGCTGAGTCCCCTGGAGCAGGAACAACGCGACGACGACTTCTACGCGTACGACGAGGACGGAACTCGCTTCTCCCAAGACATCACGCCCATGATCCTGGCCGCCCACTGCAAGGAGTACGAGATCGTGCACATCTTGCTACTCAAAGGCGCTCGCATTGAGAAACCCCACGACTACTTTTGCAAGTGCGGAGAGTGTGCCGAAAAACAGAAGCAGGACTCTTTCAGCCACTCAAGGTCAAGGATGAACGCTTATAAAGGTCTGGCCAGCGCTGCTTATCTGTCACTGTCCAGCGAAGACCCTGTGCTCACAGCTCTGGAACTCAGCAATGAGCTTGCACAACTGGCCAACATCGAGACTGAATTTAAGGTGAGGATACACAGATACACACTCCTGCTTTGTTGCAGGTACAACCAGGGCAGTTAAAGTCTACGCGAACTTCAACGTTGTGATATAATTGAAAGTGAAATTTAAAAATGGGGGGCGTGGCTTGTTTTTTCTCGCTTGGAGTTGATTGGATATAGAAAAGTAGACATTTCAAAGCCTGCAGCAGACTGATTGTTGGAGGGGTGTGGTTAACAGCTATGGCTCCACCTAAGCCGCCAGAGTGATGTCATTTCAGAAGGTCTGCCATTCCAGAAGGGAAATACATTTTCAGATATTGATTAAAGATTACGAGGGCACATTCATAAAAATAAAAACAATGACAAGCGTAGATAAGTTATTTAAAATAAACATTGCACTATTAAAAAAAGGATCGTTGTTATTTTTTGTTTTCAGCGTGACTAAAAATTCATGAGGTTTAGGAAAGTATTTTTAATGTGAGTGCGGCCCCCCTCTTCAGGCCCCATAAATAAGCTCTATCACAAAGGACCCATGTGGGGTCCGCCATCACAGGGCCCAGAAAAACATTCCTAAACTGTTCCTACCAAAATTTCACTGTATCACGGAGGAAAAGTGTGCTTTAAAGAACTATTATGTAATTTGTGGATAACACAAAAACTCCTGAAGGGTCCTATCAAGATACTTCCAAAGCACATTTTAATCCGTTTTAACAAAAAACAGCTCCGTTAATTTTTCGTGAGGGCCCAATCACGAGGAACATGCTCATGACCCTATAATGAGCAATGTCTCCATGAGAGAAATGTCTTTGCTCATTTGAGCTCACAGGCCAGCCGAATGTTCCACACAAAAACCAATTTCCCACCCCCGAGAGCAGCCTCATTATAAATTAGAGGCTTTTGGATGACAGTTTCTGGTCGGGCGTAATCTCAGTACACAGAATTTTTCTGAAAGAAGCTGTTTCTCCAGAGAGCCTCACACGCTTCAGTGATGTGCGCAGCTTTGTATTTAAATGTTTTTGGGAGAACTTCCTTTCGGAAAGTCACTCTGGGGAAATGTCCAATCAGGAGTTCTCAAATCCAGACAGTTTTCCTCTTATTGTGGTTAGTGAGCTATTATTAAAAATGCCCCATTGAGAGATTCCTGTAATCGGCCAGTTATAATTCTCTCATCACCGTTTTTCTCCACAGAATATCGCTTTCGACGGTTGTAATGGTGTGTAAATGATTCGACGTCTGTAGTTCGACATCTGATGCTGTAATTATTGGTGGAGGGTCTCTGGGGTGTTTCTTCATAAAATTCAGTTCAGTTTGAGAAGATCAGACGCTAACATCAGTCAGGCTTCGCTTTAAAGGTGCAAACTTCACGAACGTTCCGCACGTAGCCAGGTGCGGCGCGGCGCTGCTGGAGTGAATTGTTTTTGAACTGTCGCCGTAATGCTGTCACTTTGTTTTGATGTAGAACGACTACAGGAAGTTGTCCATGCAGTGCAAGGACTTCGTGGTTGGAGTTCTGGATCTGTGCAGGAACACCGAGGAAGTGGAAGCCATCTTGAATGGAGATATAGACCAGGACCACCCGAGCGAACATCACAGGCCTTGTCTTAGCCGCGTCAAACTGGCCATTAAGTACGAAGTCAAGAAGGTACTCAGAGTTGTGATGTAACTTGTATGTTATTTAACCTCCCGGCTAACAGCGAACATCGTCCGAAATTCAATTCTTAGACGTTTTCTGAACGTTTTCTCAGCTATCCAAACGTTCTTGCAATAACAGTGGTAGAACATTTTTACACATTTATATACATCCTATATATAGAAAACGTTATTCTTAAATTGTTGTGTGGATATTTTTAAAACATTACAGAATTAAACGTTTAAATGACATTCCTATAACCAAGCAATAACATAAATTAAACGCCTAAAAACTGGATGTTTTGAATGTTCCTCGACCGTTCCAAATAACACTCACATTTTTGTTACGGAATGGAAACGTTTAGGAAACGTTCTTAAATGGTGAGCTGGGCAGCAGCACAGTGTTTTCCCGAGTTCACACAACACATGTCTAATTTGGTTCTTTCTGTGCAGTTTGTGGCTCATCCGAATTGCCAGCAGCAGCTACTGACACTGTGGTATGAGAATCTGTCAGGCCTAAGGCAACAGTCGATAGGCGTGAAGTGCTGCACAGTGCTAGGAGTCTTGGTGGGCTTGCCGTTTCTTGCCGTTGCCTATTGGATTATGCCCTTCAGCAAGGTACATCAAGATGGTGCCGAATCAATTCACCTAATAGCGTTGGGCAGACCTCCCTGTTTCTCCACTGTTTAATAGTACTCAATATTACATGATACGACCTACAGTGGAACCAATAACACTGTCTGAAAACTATGGCTGCGTGATATTAAAATAAAACGTGATACTTGCTAAATAATGCGATTTGCAATATGCAATATCATACGTTTGTAAAATCAATTTAAATAACATTAAAGCTGCAATCTGTAACGTTGGCCTCTTTATCGCCGTCTCTGCTTGTAACATAACGTTGCGGTTCACTTTAAATATTTTCCCTTAACTGTGTTGAAGTCAGATGAAGCCAAACGGACATTTACTGCAAAATCCGACCCGACAGCTTAAATTATAACTCATTATTATAAATGTACTGTTCTGAATCAGGCTAAAGTAATGAGACCGTTGTGAACACTGATCTGTTCCGTACTTTCTTGTTAACTGATTTTTTTATTTATTGTTTATTTAAAAAGTTATGGATTGTAGCTTTAAAATATATTTAACAGCACACAATTATATAAGCGACTGCATTTTTGACATTCTGGGAAATGAAAGCATCATTACACCTTCTGAAAGTGAACAGTCATATTTTACTCTTGCAGTACATGAAAACAAATCTGTCAGAGCTGCAGTGTGTTCCTTTCAGATTAGTTTGCGATCATCTGCTGTTTGAGCATCTTGCAAACGTCAGAGCGCGCGCATGCACTCATGCACACACACACACACATACGTAACGTTTTGTGTTATTCAAAAAGCTACAGAAATATTACAATTTAGTTATCATTAATTTAGTTATTGCAAACCATTGAGATGTGGAAATTTGCGTTTTCTCAATATATAGTTATAAACATAACGTTCTGTGATTATCTTTATATTGTGTTGCAGTTTTGTGGTTCTGTTTTGTGTTCTCCAGGTTGGGCAGGTTCTCCGCAGCCCCTTCATGAAGTTTGTGGCTCATGCCGTCTCATTTACGCTCTTTCTGGGCCTTCTGGTCCTCAACGCCTCAGACCGCTTTGCAGGAGTCAAAAACCTTCCTAACGAAACCATCACCGATCATCCACGACAAGTCTTCCGCATCAAAACCACTCAGTTCTCCTGGACGGAGTTACTGATCATGGAATGGGTGCTGGGTGAGCATCAGTCAAGCCTGAACAACAGGTTGTTATTAGAGGTCGATAAGTAATCCAGAGAAAATGATGAGTAATCCGGAGTGAGTAATCCAGAGTGAGTAATCCGGAGTGAGTAATCCGGAGTGAGTAATCCGGAGTGAGTAATCCGGAGTGAGTAATCCGGAGTGAGTAATCCGGAGTGAGTTAGAATGAATGAAATGTTCATTAAAAATAATCATTTGAAATAATTCGTTTAAATTAATTAAAACTAATGTGTCATCACCAAAACTCTAAACAAAACGTATAAACGAAATCTGTAAACGAAACCTTAACGTAAACATAAATGTGATGAAATGAGTGTAATTCTGTTTGTTGAACAGGAATGATCTGGACGGAGTGTAAGGAGGTTTGGGCCGATGGGCCGCGTGAGTACATCCTGCATTTGTGGAACGTTTTAGACTTCGGCATGTTGTCCGTCTTCGTGGCGTCGTTCACTGCACGGCTCATGGCTTTTCTGTTGGCGTCACGTGCTCAGCTGTACGTGGATTTGTATGTGACCAGTGCAGACTTGAGCAATGCGTCATTACCAGCAGATGTAGCCTACTTCACGTATGGTAGGTAGCATGGTCTTATTTTATCTGATAGGTCACAAATCTGTACATTCAGTGCATGAAAAACTAAAATGAACTGTCATCACTGCTTTATTCATGCTTGAGTTACAAAAGGCTGTGCATTATTTTGCTCTTCAACCATTTATTATATTCACACATTTACAGCTATTGCTTTAAAACATGACCACATAATGAACACATTAAAGACCAAAATGGTTATTTCAATGTTTTTTAGTTATAATCATTAAATGCCACCCTTCCATTAGAAGATATGTTGTAGTCCCTCACATGTAAACCGTAGCAGGATGTTGCTATGCAACCAAAATAAGATCCACTGATCAACCATAGCTATTGACCAATCAGCATCAAGGACTGGAACCATCCCTGTTCTAAAGGACCAGAGGGCCCGTTTCTCTTCACAACAAATAATAAAAAAATGTGGCACAGACTCGCTGCTGTTCTGTCTGATGAAACGAAATGCTGCCATCAAGAGGCGAAAGCACAAATCTGCTCTTTTCTGTTTTGTCTGGTCTTTGTCAGCCAGGAACAGGTGGCTTCCGTCCGACCCGCAGCTGATCTCTGAGGGCTTGTACTCCATCGCTGTGGTGCTGAGCTTCTCACGCATCGCCTACGTTCTGCCCGCCAATGAGAGTTTCGGACCCCTACAGATATCCCTCGGTCGCACCGTTAAGGATATTTTCAAGTTCATGGTCATCTTCATCATGGTCTTCCTCGCTTTTATGATCGGCATGTTCAATTTATATTCCTACTATTTGGGAGCAAAATACAATCCTGCTTTCACAACGTAAGTTGGGAAAAATGACAAGCAAAATGATTAGATGTGTGACCCGTGCTGGCAAAATGAGTCGGAATGAGCATGGGCTAATTTTCAGCTACAGACAAAATAAATGAAAAATGTCTATTTTGGTCTAATTTGAGGTTTTCACAAAAACGCTCTGGATATCAGTTAAACATTTAAAATGATCTTTATTGGTTTGTTTTCTGGGGGGGTACCTTCAGACAGGTGTGGCTTATTTATTTTCTGTGTGATTCCAACAAATCATACGTCATTTTAATGGTCTTTTAATAGAGAGTATGAACATAAACTTATTTTTGAACATTTGCTCATTGTGACTCATTTCTTCAGCATGGGTCACATGTTTAGGACCTAAGTGGTAGTTTTTTTTTTCAATCTTGTGTGTTTTTGTTGCAGAGTGGAAGAAAGTTTCAAAACACTGTTCTGGTCCATCTTTGGTTTGTCTGAGGTCATCTCTGTGGTCTTGAAGTACGATCATAAGTTCATCGAGAACATCGGTTATGTGCTGTATGGGGTCTACAACGTGACCATGGTGGTGGTGCTGCTCAACATGCTGATAGCCATGATCAATCACTCGTACCAAGAAATTGAGGTGAGATCATTTAGATTCTCTACTGAAAGAGCACTGCGTTTGCAACACAAAGGTTGTGGGTTCGATTCCCAGGGATGCATGTATTGGTAAAATATATATTTTAATTACACTTTAAGTCACTTTGAATTGTAAATGTAAATGTAGTCGTAATGTAATATTGTTTTTCTGTGTGTTGACTTGTGAGTTCAGGAGGATGCCGATGTCGAATGGAAGTTTGCGCGGGCGAAACTTTGGCTCTCCTATTTTGATGAAGGAAGCACTCTTCCACCCCCCTTTAATTTGATACCCAGCCCCAAATCCTTCTACTACATGGCTCAACGTTCTAAAGCCTGCATGCTGAGTTCCTGCAAGGCCAGGGCTCAAACCAACACCACCCAGCAAGACATGGGAATGGCCAACCCACAGTCTAAGGTCAGAGGTCACTTAGGTTTTGTATCATTTCTATATGAAAAGTGAATTATTCTCATGTTGACACTATATTTAACAGCTTCATCGGTTTGAGAAATACCATGGAACTGAGGCATTCACAGTTAGAAATCCCATCAAACACCCAACAAGATATCAGGTTCTGGCTGATTTTGTCCCTTTTCAATACAGGATTTGTCACAATTCACAATTGCAACATTGTAAACATTGTCTCGCTTTCGTAGAACCTCATGAAGCGTCTCATCAAGCGCTACGTCCTGAAGGCACAAATTGACAGTGAAAGTGATGAGATTAATGAAGGTAAGATAGGTTTAATTCCCAGTTAACATGGAACATTCTCAGAACATTGGATAACGTTCTGTAAAAGTTATTTCAAAGTTCTTTCAAAGTTATCAAAAAACGTTCTTGCAGTAACATTAATTGAACTTTTTTATGTTCTTAAAATCTTCACATTGAATAACGGTCTTTTAAACAAGCAACAATGTTTAAAAACAAACAATGTTTTCAAACAAACATATTATTTCAAAATAATGTTTTTGTAACTTAATAGAAACGTTAGAGAAACATTCTTACAACCTCAAAATGTTAGCTGGGTTCTCTCAAATAGACTTGCATGTCTTAAGCCTTTTCTTCTTACTGTATGTAAGTCTGTGACTTCGGTAATTATTTTGTGATGTACTTAAATATATGTACAACGACAAACCATAACATGGTAAAAATTGTATGTTTCTTGTGATTTGTACCTGTTCTCCTCAGGTGAGTTAAAGGAAATCAAGCAGGATATTTCCAGCCTTCGCTACGAGCTCCTGGAGGAAAAGTCACAGGCTACAGAGGAACTTGCTGAGCTGATCCAGCAACTTGGAGACAAACTTAGTAAAGGAGCCAAAAGACTTTGAGGAATTGACCTCAGTGGATGTATCTAAAGTGCCCTGGGCCAAATATAGAGGCCAGCACACTACAGCCCATTAAATGAACAGATGTGCTAAAAATAGGGTTTAGAAACTAAATTACAGTGTCTTTGGGCTTTTACTCTGTTTTTGTCATTTTTTTTGTCCAGTATAACTTCTGGGCTGTAGGCTGCAGGTGAAAGCAATTAAACTAAGCAATAGTAGACTCAGGAGAGATTAAATTCTGTAGGTTAATATTAATAATACATTCAGGTGAATATATTGCTATATGTTATTAACTTTGCTATACATTAATATGTTGCTTAAATTATTAACATAAAACTGTAGAGCTATGTCTATGTTCTGATCATTTTGTGTTTTCATTTTAAAAATATAATCTAATTCAAAGATCTGTGTTGTACTTTTTCCTGATACATGAATAAAATATTAAAACGGATACAGTGCGTTTGTAGTACATGTCTCACAAACCTTGTCAAGAACATGCTTAGTTCATATTTCATGCTAAAGTTCATATTTCATGCTAATACATATGTGGGGTGAAAGTAATAGCTTAAAGAAAATAAAGCCTATTTTTACACCATTAAAAATTTTACAATGTTACATAATTGAATGACAATTAAACATTTTAACTTCACAAAACGTTTCTTATTTTTCAAACTTTAAGAATTAAACAGCCATTGACAGTGTTGGGGGGAAAGTCTAGAAATAATATTTATTAAACGTCCCAAAATATTCATGCAAAATTTGATTCCAGTCTTTTATTTCATCAATCATCACCCGGCACAGCGCGTCGCTCGGCCCTTTTATTTTGATTGACACCTAAGCCGTCCAATCACAGCGCTCCAACTGTCCCCGTGCGTCGCGTTTTCAGGAAGTGATACGAGGCGGAATTTGCGCTTTTCCCCCCACGTGAGCCTCCACCGAAGCACCACGCGCAGCGAGACCGAACCGGCTGCTCACGAGACGAATATCACGTCACCGTAAAACAGCGGCGAACTCGCTGTGGACCAGAAAACAACTGGCGTACGGACGCGGCGGAGCGGATCACTGTAGCCCGTGAGTGCCCTAAACTCTCATATGTGGACGCGTCGCGTGCGAGTAATTTAACGTGAACGTAACGCGCGTAACGGTGGCTCGTGGAAGGGTTGTTTGTTGCGCGAGCGGCGCGCGTGGCACCGTTATCGCGCGCGCGAGAGGCCCGCGAGCGGGGCTGCGTTAGCCTGTTAGCTCACCGAACTTCACTCCCGCTTTCTCCTTCACTCATAATAACCCTTTCGTCAAACAAGTACCGCCG
Source organism: Botia kubotai (assembly GCA_036877585.1). Classification (NCBI taxonomy): domain Eukaryota; kingdom Metazoa; phylum Chordata; class Actinopteri; order Cypriniformes; family Botiidae; genus Botia; species Botia kubotai. Next base: position 14,493 of record JAZGTI010002589.1, on the reverse strand, counting down.
CTAATCTGTCGCAGACAACTAGTCCGCGGGCTTTGTTACGCACTGTGGGTGGTTTAAAGCGCCGATCGTTCAACTAGTTGACGCTAACAGGCTAAAGTTGGGCTCTCGTTCTCAGCAGGTCCAGACAGCGCGAGGAAGATGGCGGACGACCCCAGCGCAGCGGACAGAAACGTGGAAATCTGGAAGATTAAGAAGTTGATCAAGAGCCTGGAGGCGGCCAGAGGGTGAGAATCGATCCGTCTGTTCTTCCAGATGTGCACTGCACGCGTTGAATGACAAACCGCGACGCGTCTGTTGATCCGCTCTTTGGGTGGACCACATGCTAACGGTTCGCTAGCAGCTGGCGAAGAGCAGCATGGTGGACGGAAGAAGAGAAAACTGCTCCTAACCGGCTTTGTTTTTATTTTAGCATGGAGTGCAGACATAATTGATGTGAGATCTTTTAAAATACAGAAGATCTTTGGAATAACGCTTTTACCTTTGGCTGCTTAAGTTTATACTTGATCTTGGCTTAAATCGCGTGTAATAGGCGCAATGTCTAGTTCCTGTTAAAGTAAACAGCAGTTTTATGGCTTTCGGTGTCGTTTTGTTATAAGTCACCGTGTGGAAGCGATAGTATTGTAGTTTAAATGAAGTCTCGTTGTGTCGTGGTTTACGCATCCAATCGCCACGAATTAGGTAATGCTGAGTCAAAGGTGTAAACGCACTGTTATTATATACACCCGTGTGAATTAGTCATACATTGTGTAGATTGTTGCAGAGTGACTTGTTGTTAATTTGATAAGCGTGACAAAGTGATTTAGCGAATCACTGGTGATTATTCACACAATAAAAAGGATCCTCTGGTATCTACATACTTCTTAGGAGATTGTTTGAATCATACTGAAAGACGCCTTAAAGGCGAGTCGATGTGGTAAACATGCCTGGTTTTCAAACCAGTTGTTTTTCTCGGTTTTCAGAAATGGTACCAGTATGATTTCCCTCATCATCCCTCCCAAAGATCAGATCTCGCGCGTGGCGAAGATGTTGGCGGACGAGTTTGGCACGGCCTCCAACATTAAAAGCAGAGTTAACAGACTATCTGTGCTGGGAGCCATTACCTCAGTACAGCAGAGACTCAAGCTCTACAACAAAGGTAAGTTTGCGTGCATGTTTTAAATTGTTTCGGTTGGTTTAAAGTTGGTCAACAATGTTAAGTATTGGCTTTCTTCTCAGATCAATGGTTTCATTGCATGTGGTTTGTTTAACTGCTGTTCAAACCGATCAGGCAGCTGATTTCATCTTTTGTTTGGGTGCGGTCTCGCCTGATCCCCTCTCACCGCCCTTCTCTTTTATCTTGCAGTGCCTCCTAATGGTCTGGTGGTGTATTGTGGCACTATAGTGACAGAGGAAGGCAAGGAAAAGAAAGTGAACATAGATTTTGAGCCCTTTAAACCCATCAACACATCCCTGTATTTGTGTGACAACAAGTTTCATACGGAGGTGAGAGCGAGATGGGACGGCAAAAAAACAATCGCTCCGTTCGCTATGGAGTCAACACATCTTTCATGATTAAAAGATGAATATGAGGCAGAAGTACAACATGTCACATTTTGTTATTTGGCTGTTTTTCCAATTTCGAAGAACAGCTTCTGTCTGTGAGTGTAAGTATTGGGACTCATAGTTGTTTCTGAGTCATCAGCTGTGTTCTGTTGCATTATGTGTTCAGACATTTAAAGCAGGAAATGTATAGTATCAGTTCTGTCCATCGCTTCTGCAGTCTGAGTCTTGTGTTTCGGTGACGATGCAAAAGCCAAGATGAAGATGAGGAAGAAGACTCGGAGAGACAAGCAGTAAAAAGTGTCCAGACATGTGACATTCTGTACATTTGTCTCATATTCATTTTTTTGTCATTCAATATTTTTGACTCCAAAGCAAAAAGCTGATTTTTTTTCTTACTGTCCCAATACCTATAGAGGGCACTGTATATACATATAATACTAAACACACACACACATATATAGACAAATTGCATATACAGTTTCACCGAAGTTGCTGCATAAATTCGCATGAACATCTGTCTAAAACTGTTTTGCATCACATCTGTCTTCTGCACCGTTTGTGTCCGCAGGCTCTAACTGCGCTGCTGTCAGACGACAGTAAGTTTGGTTTCATTGTGATTGATGGTAGTGGCGCCCTGTTCGGGACTTTACAAGGCAACACGAGAGAGGTGCTGCACAAATTCACTGTGGACCTGCCCAAAAAACACGGTAACGTTGTCTCTCAATGTGCTATTGTGCCTCTATTTCTTTGAGGTCTAAAAAGAATCGACTCACTCAGGTCTTCCACATCTGCAGGCAGAGGAGGGCAGTCTGCTCTTCGATTCGCCCGTTTGAGGATGGAAAAGAGACACAACTACGTGCGTAAGGTCGCGGAGACGGCCGTGCAGCTGTTTGTGTCCAACGACAAGGTGAATGTAGCCGGGCTGGTGCTCGCTGGATCGGCCGATTTCAAAACGGAGCTGAGTCAGTCAGACATGTTTGATCCGGTACGTTTTATCAACATCACGGGTGTCCATGATTTCTGAATATGTTAAAGCTGCAATCTAACTTTTTTAGGGGTTAAAAATGAACAAAAATCAGTTTGTCTTTATTTGGCTTTGCAGAAAATTTGCAGATTCTGTGCTGCTTTTACAGTGTAAAGATAGACCGTGGAATGAAATATTGATTTATGTGCTGACCACAATATGAAAGTTCATAAAAACAATGAGTGTTGGCAAGTCAAATTCGTTTGTGTCTAATAAATATATTAGATATTTTTACATTAAATTTTTTTTTCCAGAAACGTTATACATGTAACTGTTATACCTAAATATTACAATTTTGTTTTTACATTGTACAAATGTTCACACTTCTTATTTCATACTGATTCTTCCGGTCATGTAGAGGTTACAAGCGAAGGTTCTGAAGCTGGTGGACATATCGTATGGAGGAGAGAATGGCTTTAACCAGGCCATTGAGCTCTCGGCGGAAGTGCTGTCTAATGTCAAGTTCATCCAGGAAAAGAAACTAATAGGTAATTAACCCAAAAAACATGTACAGGTTTGATGAGGGTTTTTATGGCTGTGAGTTTAGTGTGTCATGCCCTGGGGTTTTAGTAAGGTTAATACGTTCAGTTTCATAGAAATGTATTAATCATCGTTTGTTTAGTGTGTATTGATTTGTTTCTCTGATGTCAGGCCGGTATTTCGATGAGATCAGTCAGGACACGGGGAAGTACTGTTTCGGTGTTGAAGACACGCTCAAAGCGCTGGAGATGGGAGCCGTGGAGATCCTCATCGTTTATGAGAACCTGGACACCATGCGCTATGTTCTGCGTTGTCATGGAGAAAACACTACACCTGAAAACGGTACGCAGTCGCTTTCACACAGTGTTGTTTGCGGAATATGAAAGTGCTCCCGTCTCATTTTCTCTCTTTAATTAGATGAGAAGATCCTCTACCTGACACCAGAACAAGAAAAGGACAAGTCCCACTTCACTGACAAGGAGGTAAGCGAATGTTACCAGTTTATTGAATATGTGTAACCGAGCAAGATTTTTATTTTTAAATTGTTGGCAAACTTCACCCTGAGCAATACTTGTGAATTAAAAATAATTCACAAGTTCCTTAAAGGTTCTTTGATGGACCGAATGGTTTTATAAAGAACATTTAACAACAGTCAAAGCTTTCTGTTTCACAAAGGTTCTTTGTAGTGTGTAAAGGTTCTACAAGCTATAAAAAAGTAAAAAATGGTTTCAAGGACTTTACTTCAGTGAACTTTAGTGACACCAAAAAAATGTTTTTTTTTGGGTCACTAAAAATAGTTTTTCAATAGCATCGCTTTCTGTACATTTATTTTTAAGTGCGTGGGATTCAAATTGCTACACTCGAGGGTATTGTGATGATCTTAGTTTTTTACAGACCGGAAATCAGATTAACACCTTTTGTTAAAATCGGAATCCGTCCATATCTTGACAAACTCAAGGTATGATGTGTCAGGATGTACACACGCACACTTGGTTAAACTGATCGATCGCCGCTGTTGTGTAATATTTGCTGTTGTCTATAGAGCGTCTCTGCTGGTCCAGAAGACACTATATAATGTTGAATGTGTGTGTGTTTTAGACGGGACAGGAGCACGAGCTGATTGAGAGCATGCCTCTGCTCGAGTGGTTTGCCAATAACTACAAGAAGTTCGGAGCCACGCTGGAAATCGTTACGGACAAGAGCCAGGAGGGCTCACAGTTTGTGAAGGGCTTTGGAGGCATTGGTGGTACGTTTTCTCCACAGACGATCCTCAGAGTAATATCTGAATACGTGTTCCACACTTCCTGTGTTTCTGTAGCCCAACTGGTAGAGCATTGAGTTAATGGAACGTAAGGTTGCGGGTTCGATTCACAAGGAACACAGATACAGATATAATGCAAGGCTTAAAGGCACTTTAAGTTGCTTTGGATAAAAGCGTCTGTCAAATGCATATTTGTAGAATATGAGCAGATGAAAATTGGTTACAGTAATACACGAGGGCTTGTTTTTCACAACATCTCGTCTTTCTAGGAATATTGCGGTACCGGGTGGATTTCCAAGGCATGGAGTATCAGGGAGACGATGACGAATTCTTTGATTTAGATGACTACTAGGTAGTCGGGACTGACGAAACAAAGTAAATTCGAAAATAAGATTTTCCCCCTTCACCCTTCCCGGCATACAGCGGGGGAGCGAAGGAGATCGAATCAGCAGGAGGGAGAACATGAATTTGAAAAGATGACGCGTGTCCTTGGCTTTATAGATACAGTGACTCCATCTGTGGACTGGACGAGACTGTGTTTTCTCCTCTCCACTATTACGGGTCATGGCACCAGCATGACCGCGGCCCGTCTACCTATCCTGCATCGGCTCTTCTCAACACCCTCTTGGCTTTCAGATATTCATCTTCTTCCCTTCTTATCTCACTCTTTTCCTCCTCCTCTCCTTTTATAATGGCATCTGCTGCTGTTGCATTTTATTCAAATGTATTATATTTTCTCTTAGTGTATGAAAAAGCAGTAGCAAACGATTACAACTGTGCTGCTTACATAGGCACCTGAAGCCCCATTGCCAGGCCTGCGTTTTAATTTCCCGGTTGGCTCAGACTTGATTTGTTGCATCGTTTCAGCTGTAAACCAGTGTGGTGGTAATGACGCACATTGAGCCGACGCACACTCTGCTCCTCCCATCGCATTGTGCCCAAAATGGGGTATTTTTTGCTCTCAGATGGACCATAGAGTAACTGGACCGATTCCCCCTTGTGCCCCATCACTTCCCCCACGAAGATCGAGAACGTTTCACAGTACATGTCTGTCACTTGTGTTCCTCAGTCCCCAGGAGATGCTAATGCTCAAAATAAACTACATATGAGTGCCTGATTTTTGCAGTTTGTGAGATTTACCAGCATCTGGAACCAAACGTCAGCCTCCTGCTGTTTCACAACATCAAATCTTAGCTCGCACCCTCACTATTGGTAAATGGCGACATTTTCATGGGAGTGTCCTGTTGGAGAGATAATAGGGAGGGGTGGGGGGGATACTGTGTTAACTGTGATGTGTGAGTGAGCATATGTCAGTTTGGCTGTTTAATTTGTTTTAGAAGTCATATTTTCTGAGCCCGTGACCAACCGCTTCGACTCCAAAGCTGGAATTTCTTTAATTTACCCCTGTTATGTTGTAAAAAGTTTTTTTAGGTTTTAGAAAAAGACGACCGTCTCAGATATTCTGAACCTCTAATAATCGTGGCATGGCTGGCACTCTGGAACCTACTAAAATAAACCGCTAATAAACGACCTGATAATGTCAAAGGAGAAAATCACATTTTATGTATTATGTTGTATATTTTCTCTTTACTTTGATCCATCACTATTTTGTATAAATCATTTGTTACATCTGGACACACATTAAACGTTCTCATTGTTTGCAAATTGAACTTATATCTTTTGTGAATTACAGTTGTTTTTTGGTAACACTTTACAATAAGGTTCCAAGTTAACATTAGTTAACATGCATTAACATGAGCTAACAAATAATATATTGTTACAACATGTATTAATCTTGCTTAATGTTAATTCAAATGCAGTTTATTGTTAACGAACGGTTAACTTTAAATTTAAAAACAGTAAATCAAGTGAAATTAAGTTTAGTACATGCTGTAGAAGTATTATTCGTTATGTATTATATTGTTCATGTAGTTCACATTACCTAATGTAGTTAACTAAAGTTTACAGATGGACTTAGTGATTTTGCTAAAGCATTCAGTAGGTTACAAGTTTAAAAAAGGATGTATGTAATTCCTGAATGTATTGTAATTGCAGTACAATTTTTGGCTAAATCTGTTTAAGCTGCTGCTTTCAGGTTTTCTTGTGCATTTATAAAGTTGTACAATAATATATTGTTAGGAGGCTATTTAAAAATGGGAGTCATTTGGGGATCACCCACCTTTACCCTACCACCAGACAGCAGCCAATCGCCGTTCGTTCCACCCCATGGACAAACCCCCTTTTGTCATTCATTGACCAACCACAAGCGTCATTTCATAGATTACGTCCCCTCGAACGTGACGTCGTGTGGCTGTACGGGCTTGCTACCTTAGCAGCAGAGGTGAGCCAATCGCGAGGCGGACAACGCCCATTTGAACGCGTCGAGCGATTCGACGGCCAATCGGATGTCTCGACTCGAGGCTTCTCTCCCCGCCCCCACCTGTGACGCGCTTGTGTCGCAGGGCGGGGTTTCCATTTTCACTGCGAGTTTCGGGGAACGAACATGGAGCCGGAGATGGCGGACAAAACCCTGGAGCTGATGGTGAGCGCTCGGGTCTGTTTTGACAAATTTCGCCGCGTACTTTACGAGTCGATATCAATGTTTATAAGGGCTTTAAATTGTGTACACCCGGCCTGTGAAGTAGTTAGAGATGAGTTGAGTTAGAGGGGGTAGGAGGGCTGAGTAACGCGAGAGAGACAGAGAAATGGCTGGATCGACTGACAGGGAGGGCCCTCACTCCGGATCGCTGATTGTTTGTCTTTCTCGGTCGTGTATTTGTCCTCTCCCTTCTGTTTCCCCCTTGATAGAACAGCCATGGGCTTAGTAAACAAAGCCGATGCTTATTTACGGTGAGGGCTGCGGGTATTTAGGGAACTGGTGGCGGAGGTGGAGGGAGAAGTACCGCCGCCGCGGCGTCGTGGTGAGTCCGAGTCTCGTCGACTTCAGACGGTGACTGGAGCTCGACCGCGACGCCTCTGCGCCACTCGGTCCGGACCGAAATGTAAACACGGAGAAAAACCAATTCTGATAAACAGATTCACACATTCGCTGGTGTTATTTCGTGTTGTTTCAGTGGTAAAACTGATGGTTTCCACCTCAACACGTATTTTAGCTTTTAAAGGTGCGTAATAGGAAGTAACCGCCTGTGCTGTCAATAGCGGGTCACGATTCCGAGCCGAACGATAATGAAATAAAACGATATGGTGTTAGTGTTTGGATAGTGGATCGATATGTGGGCATTTGTGTTTTATGACCACAGACATTTGTTTGTGAAGTATAGGTTTTCTTGGTGTTAAATGTAAGCTGCTAGGCGGCTAACAGCGTCAAATCGACTCGCATGTACTCAATACGATTATTTCACTCACTACGGCTGTTTTATAATATGAGTTAAATATTAGTGTTTGTGAAAAGTACAGTTGTGTGTTTCAGACACCAGTCAACACAAATTACTGTTTTAAACAAACCAATACAAATACAACATAGCTGGTGGACACATTTTTCCTCATACTGGTAAATTCTGCTATATTTAGTCTATTCGTTGAGTTTCAATATAACAATTATTTATAAACCTTCGTCATTTGACATGATGTATTTTATATCTTTATTATATTGTATTGGGTTTTATTTAAAATGACATTCCACGTTGCTTAATGTGTGAGGTCTTAAATAAACAGCCTTCAAATCAGTATCTGTGGTTGTCAATACAACAACATTATAGAATCAGTCTTGCAGAGTGGGTTTGCTTCTTGTTGCCATGGTTACAGAGAAAAGGTAGGCGTGAAGACTCTTTAGTTTGTCCACTTATAATGTGAAGCTTGAGCAAGGTGTAGAATTCTCATCATGAATGATGTTCTTTCTTCTGACTGACCTGACCCGTTGCTGGAGACAGGATGTGTCAGGTTTTGGCTTTGATATCAGCTTTATTTAGTCCTGAGGTTGTTGGGCCAAGTCAAGCAGGTGCTGATTGGCTGATATCAAGGGCGATGGTATGGGGGGCATCATCTCTGTTCTGTCTGTATTTGGGATGTAAGCATACCCATGTCATGGCCTTGGCTTGAGGACAGTTGTTGACACGTTACCAAAACGCCCACACACCCCTGCCCGTTCCCCAATCTGCACCACACACTGATGGAGAATCTGGCTAACTATTTACCACACACAGATTTGTAAGCTGTTGACCAGTTCTTGTTCAGCAGACGGCGCTCCATGGGAGAATCACTCTGAATGCTTTGCTTGCTTTTGGTACAGGCTGATCATTTGATTGATACGCACATAACTGTATGTGTTAGTAATGGCTTGGTGTCTCTTCTGCAGAACACATCTGTCATGGACTCTCAGACGGCAGACCGCTCCCCAAAGATCACCATGTTTAAGGTGAGGTGACAGCAGTACGTCAGAGTCTGTTAAATAATGAACAGATAAAACAATAGCCATACAATGTCTAGCCTCTCCCTGGTATACAAAGGATATTCCAAACCACTGTTGACAGTTGTGCCTGTTATATAGACCGTGACCTGATGTGTGTTTGACAAACCTTTGTGTCACTTTTCATGGGCCTTTATTAAACACTTTCAGAATGAATGTTTTCCTCTGTGAGTTTTGGAGATGTCGCATGTAAATACCAGCATCAGATGTATTTAGAATAAAGTCAATTCATCTCCACAACCCATCAAACCAAGTCGCATCAACAAAGAATGATTCTAGAACTTTCTTTTAACTTTCTCTGACCTGTTTATGCAGTTGCTTTTAACCAACTAGTTCCAAGATCATTCTAGTGGTTTTGTGAAATCAGGACATTTTAAGTTTGAAATCCAGGAAATGTTTTTAATATGTATTAAATATTTTGTCTTGATTTTAAACCGTTTATATTTAAGAATTAAATTAGTGAAATGTTTTGCTTTAAAAAAATGTGCTTTTGTTGGCTTCCTTTGAAATAAATGCCACTTATTTGCAATGAAATGCCATATAACCTGCCCACGGTGTGTACAAAACCCGAATTTAGTCAGAATTTGGGGCTGAAAGTAGAGTAATTTGTCTGTCATAGGAACTCGTTGCACTTTGGAAGCCAGGAACTGCATGTAGGACACCTGCCATGATGTTCGTTGCTGAACAAACGTTCCTGCCAAAAATATGCTAATTTTCATTCTGTGCGATAGATCCGTTCGCCATTTCTTTCCAGGACAGATTGTTTGCTGGTTTGTTTCACCGCGCCTCACATATCTATTTGTTTTTCTTTTACGATTCTCCCAGCCTACCTACATCTGTCCTCAGGTGAGTAATGGACCAGTGACGGGCTCCAGGAAGCGGCCGTCGGAGGGCAATTACGAGAAGGAGAAGGACGTGTGCATACAGCTTTTTGATCAGTGGTCTGAGGCTGACCAGGTGGAGTTTGTGGAGCACCTGATCTCACGCATGTGTCATTACCAACACGGCCACATAAACTCCTACCTCAAGCCCATGCTCCAAAGAGATTTCATCACTGCACTGCCAGGTAACTCACACGTGCAGGCCTTAGGCCCTAACTATAAAGATACCTATTATGACTGTAGCAAACTGTATTCGCATCCACGCCAATGGGCGATTAACATTGTGTATTCTGAAATAAGGTGCTGCAGTAATACATTTGAATGGATTTTGATTAGATGTATTTGTATCCCCTATTCTCTTACATTTGGAATGATTGTTTTTTTTTTAATACCTTTGTTTTTAATGTTGTCAAAATAGTTACTGTTCTTGGTGTGAACGGGCCTTTATTTCAAAAACATCTTTGTTTGTTCTTGGCTTAATAATAAGACTTATTGTTGAGCTTTTCTTGGTCAGTTTTAGTGTATTGGAGTTTTTTTTTTATGCTATGTGTGTTTAACTAATCAGTCCCCATTATTTAAAATAGACGGTTTTTCATAATCTTGCATTAAAATAGATCTGCTTCCTCCACTACTGTTTTATGGAAGTCCTGCGTCAATGATTCCTGCATCCCGGTAACAAGAGCTCTCTCTCTCTCTCTGTGATCCAGCTCAGGGTCTGGATCATATAGCGGAAAACATCTTATCCTTCCTGGACGCACGCTCGCTGTGTTCGGCCGAGCTGGTGTGTAAGGAGTGGCAGCGTGTCATTTCTGAAGGCATGTTGTGGAAGAAGCTGATCGAGCGGATGGTCCGGACAGACCCGCTGTGGAAGGGCCTTTCAGAGAGACACCAGTGGTGAGTCTGAATCTCCTGCACCCCTTCATTTAAACACAAGCTCATCATTATCTCCACACTGTGTTGTTCTCTGGCAGACACATGCCGTGACTCTAATCTGTCTCCAGTCTGTAACGCCCACAAAGTTGCTGTGGAATTCAGATTTCAATCAGTATTTATTCATCTATCGTAAATTTGCTTGGTGACATCAGATAATCAGGGATTTTTATCCGTGTCATGTACAGGGAAAAATACCTGTTCAAGAACCGCACGACAGAAGTTCCCCCGAACTCGTACTATCGCTCTCTTTATCCAAAAATCATACAGGACATTGAGGTGAGCAAAGTGGCCTTTCTTTCTCTCTTTCTGATAACAATTTAGAAAAATGTTTTTAGAACGTCAGACGTTTTTCAGTTACTGGCATCATTAAGTGTTCGGATTTGAGCCTTCCTCACACGTCCTCTCTGATCTCAGACCATCGAGGCGAACTGGAGGTGTGGACGACACAACCTGCAGCGGATCCAGTGCAGGTCTGAGAACAGCAAAGGCGTTTACTGCCTGCAGTATGACGACGAGAAGATTATCAGCGGTCTGCGCGATAACTCCATCAAGGTGCGAATGCGCCGTGTGCGTTTTTCTAGCGAATGTCGTGTGGGTTTGGTGACTCAATTCAAAACCACACGCGCTCTGATTCCACCCCACGCGAATGACATTTCCTCGGTTCTGTTAAAACGGTTGACCACATGTGACATTGTGCTGACGGCACGCTTAATCAAAGTATTCCTGTGAGCGGTTTTTGTGATTCGTGTTTGTAAGGGAGGAACATCAGAATTTGCCAACTAAAAATCTCAGTTTGTGGTGGAAAGATGCTTCTAAAAATTAACACACACACACCTACGTGATGTGATTTTTGGCATTGCAAAATTAAAATGCTTCTCTTATGTAATAATATTGAAACTGGCAAGATCGTTTTAAGCTGTGTGGCTGGTTTGTGCTTTTATTTGGATCGTTATTAGGCAGTCATATAGTTTATCGGCCATACGAAAACAATACTTGTCTTTCGGCGTCAGCTGTCAGTTTAATATGACCGTCCGTAACTGCTAAAAATGTGATGTATGGTGTGCACAAAATAACCATTTGTGCTGAATCTTGTTAATGTAACTTTATTTATAACCGTGTCCATCAGATGTGATTGTAATTTGTGTTTACAGAGACCAACGGAAATGACCGTTGTTACCAAAAGTTCACACAAAACGTCTGTAGATTTCATCTTCCTGCTTGCAATGCTTGTAGTTTGGAATATTTATCGTTATTTTCCCAGTAATCTGTCTGATGCCCTTAGAAGGGACGTTTATATTGGGATGATGTCAAATGTATTCATTGCGGTGGTGAAAACGTGTTTGTTTGCGTTCAGATTTGGGATAAACAGACTCTGGAGTGTCTGAAGACCCTGACGGGTCACACGGGTTCCGTGCTGTGCCTCCAGTACGACGAGAGGGTCATCGTCACCGGTTCTTCTGATTCCACGGTCAGGTGAGAGAGATTGTCAGCACACACTCACTCTCCACACGTCCTCGACTTTGGTTCTGACCCATCTCTCGTGCAGGGTGTGGGATGTGAACTCGGGGGAGGTTCTGAACACTCTGATTCATCACAACGAAGCCGTGCTACACCTGCGCTTCTGCAACGGGCTGATGGTGACGTGCTCGAAGGATCGCTCCATCGCCGTGTGGGACATGGCCTCACCCACGGACATCAGCCTGCGGCGCGTTCTCGTGGGCCACCGGGCCGCTGTCAACGTGGTCGACTTCGACGACAAGTACATCGTGTCCGCCTCGGGGGACCGGACTATAAAGGTCAGCACCTGATGATGTTCAATCCAACAACACATTTATCTTCTAAAACGGAGTGTGAGGGTGGGTGTGAAGAACGTTCAGGTGGTCCTTCATAAGATCTGGCCTACGTCATAGCTCAGGTTGGCCAATAAGAGCCCACCGAAACAGAACATGGCTTCTTTGAAACCTCTCATAGTATCAGCCACAAGCTGTAATTAAATAAGTCTGTCAGACGCTCTGTCTGAGACCGAGATTAACACCCTGCTTGCTCTGGTAGATCAGAGTGACTGGAGCTGACTTTGCTGTGTCTGCTTAACCTGCTCAATGCCCAGAAGCAGCCAGCAGAGGGCAGCAGTCCACCAGCAGCTCCTGAAATCTCCCCAGACCGCAGCTCAGAAGGATTACACTTGCGTTCGTCTGCTCTTGTGTTCGCCGGCCCTCTGTTTCAGATTCTAGATTTGTGGGCAGTCGGGATTCCAGGAACAGACAGAATTGATCCAGCCAGCCATCACCCCGAGAGATGTGCCAAGTTATTCTGCGGCCCCCACCCTCTTAAAACATTACAACATTGCCCAAATAGTGAGGCAGGACAGAAAGACTATGTGTGTGTGTGTGTGTGTGTGTGTGTGTGTGTGTGTTTTCACATGTTAACACTCTCGCATTCCTTTACTTTCTGAGTTTTTTTTAACAAATACCGTTGCAGATTAAAGCTATGAAAGATTTCTCTGATTCAAAACTGTTAAATTGAGCTTTCTACAGGGAAGTATGTTGTACTTTCTTGCATCTTTGTGGTTTTTTTTCTCGACTTTTTGTAAACATGTTGTGTAGTTTCAGGGCTAGATCGGGTAGCTCAGTGATTCGTTGAATCTGTCGTGTCAGAGTTGAGCTGTGTGTGTGTGAATTCCGCAGGTATGGAGTACGAGCACCTGTGAGTTTGTTCGGACGTTGAACGGTCACAAGCGTGGAATCGCATGTTTGCAGTACAGGGACAGACTGGTGGTCAGTGGCTCATCGGACAACACCATCAGGTGTGTGATGTTGACCTCAGCCAATGGACAGGGTTTATACTCAGTGTTGTACTGACATCACAGCCTTCGTTGATGTCTTGTTTTCATTATTCTCTCCAGGCTGTGGGACATCGAATGTGGGGCGTGTTTGCGAGTTTTGGAGGGACACGAGGAGCTAGTCCGCTGCATTCGCTTCGATAACAAGCGGATCGTTAGCGGCGCGTATGACGGGTACGTCTGATGCTCCGCCCCTAGATCCACCCCTTATATAGGCCGCTGTACTTTTAAAAATAAACCTATTACTCTCTTTAAACTCGCTGCTGTGCTGTTTGAGGATTACATTTGAGCTCGTTTTTGTCTGGATTACAGACATTATAACGAATAATCTCTTTATTCTCGCATCTTTAATTGCGACGTTGCATTTGTCTGCTCTTTGTGCTTCGGTCATTAATCTAATGCTGGAGCGGAGCACAATACCCTCACAGCCGACGGAGCGGGTATTCACATTTAATCCCACAATTGATTCAGATTATCTGTAGATTATGTGTGGAAGAGGCTCTAGATCTGCTTTACAACAGAAGAGTGGGATTTCGGCTAATGCATCAGATTTATGACAGTCATATTATGTAAATTGTGTAACACACTTTAATGTCTGTGTGTGTGCAGTAAAATTAAAGTATGGGACCTGCAAGCAGCTCTTGATCCGCGGGCCCCGGCCAGCACTCTCTGTCTGCGTACGCTTGTGGTGAGTTCTCAGATCCTCAGTCCATTAACACTACAGCCTATTCGAAACACACAGACTCCAGTCTCTCTTAACACACAGACCCCTCATAACTCAAGTATTTATATTGTGCCGGACTGACGGATGCGTGACGTCATTCCGCCGTGTGACTGATGCTGATGGTTCTGATGTTATGACTCTGAGGAACAGCCCTGTAATCATCTCTGTCGCTTCCTGTAGGAACATTCGGGCCGAGTGTTCCGTCTTCAGTTTGACGAGTTCCAGATCATCAGCAGTTCCCATGACGACACCATCCTCATCTGGGACTTCCTCAACGTCTCCAACAACGGACAGACGGAAGGCCGATCGCCATCCCGCACCTACACCTATATATCCAGATAGCAGGTAACCTGTGTTAGCATGCGCTTGGATAGACATAGATT
>JAZGTI010002588.1:0-35507 GCA_036877585.1 Botia kubotai | reverse complement strand
CCTGAACAAGTAGGTATTACAATGCCTTGCCGTTAGAGCTGTGTCAGAACCCTGCTTAAGATAAATAAATGATCAGCCAGAAACAAACATCAAAGACCGCATGTATACTGCACTGTGCTTCAAAGGGAATAGGGCCTTCACACCCACTGTGCCATAGAGAACAGTGTATTTGTGTGTGTGTGTGTGTGTCTTGGCTTTAATATAATGAAGAACGAAAGACAAACAACTAAATGAAATTCTTGCTAAATATTAAACTGCACCAGCCCTCTTTTCCAGCCCATATGCGCTTCAGGGCCGCCCATCTCTTTCCACCTGTCCCCAGATGGCCCAAACCAATCTACTTTTCTTAAAGACAGTCTTGAGAAAGTCCACGAGTGAGGTTTCAACACTCATTTATCATTCCGTAGCATCTTATCATTCATTTCTTTCTCCTCATCCACTTTGAATCCCCAAAAGCCAGAGCACAATTCTGTCTGTTTTGTTTGTTATGTCATTGTTATCTAACCTATGATTTCTTTTCTGTATCTTATCTTTGCCTTTGCAGCCTCTCTCTTTTTTTCTCTCTCTCTCTCGCTCTCTCTCTTTCTCGCCTCGCCGCTGGGAATGTCTGTCCTTTAACCGCCTCACTCCGCACTGATAGGTGTGTATGCAGGTGAACTGTACGTGAACCGTGCCTCCAGTTTGAACCTTATTTTTTGTTCTTCCTTCTCTCTATAAAGCTGCCGTTGTCTTCATTTCGTCACCTTTGGTTATAGGAGTGAAGCCTGAGACTTGATGCTTAGCATGAATAAAAAATGTTTGCATGCCGATTTAGCGTTCGGCATACCCATCTGTATTGCGTCAGAGAATTTGGTTTGGATTCACCGCTTTATGTGTGAAGTATTTTTTGTGCCATATGCATGTGAATGTTGATCTTTAATGTTTGTTAAATATTTTTTTATATTTTTTATATAGTATTTATATTTAAGTGTTAAAGGCAGGGTAGGCGATTTGTTCCAGACACCTTTTTGTTATGCTGTTTGAAAGTCTCTTCACATCTTGATAACAATCACAAAGTAAAATGGACTAAATATGTATGTCCTGTGGAAGACACAGCACTCCACAATGTTCGTCCAATCATTACATTCAGATTGAATCTGAACGGTGCTTTTAAAGCTAGCTCGCTATTGCTAGCCTCTCCCAAATTGCCTACCCAACCTTTTAAAAAAACTAGCCAAAAATGATATCATGTTTGGTTTATGGATATTGTTGCATTTAGGTTACATCGTCAGCATTAAATAGTTGTTTCTTATGCCCTGGGTCCTTTTCTCTCCCTACACTTACCCCTGTAATCAGCAAATAATTTTGGACACTACGAAACTATGGAAGACTATGACGTGCCGTCAGCTGCCAGCATCCTGGCATCAGTCAAAGAGCAGGAGGCTCGCTTCGAGCGTCTCACCAGGGCCCTTGAAGAGGAACGACGCAATGTCTCCCTGCAGCTGGAACGCGGCAGCTTGCCTTCTGATAGGCTGGCGGGCGGCACCACGGGCGGGAACAACCAACCACTGGCCTGGCAACAGATGGTCATGCAGGTAAACGATTCCAACTTGGCCAAGCCTGCGCCAGCATGTGTAAATGGACGAATGAGCCCCATGCCTCCAATTCAGCTTCATATCTATTGTTTTCATGAAATCAGTCCATCTGAGGCAAAATGAATGGGAGTAATTGATGCCGTATCTCATTTTGGCCTCACTTTATTCCTCATTAGGCCAGCCCTTTCTGGCTGTTTGAGTTCTGTTTGGCTGTGCTGAGTTATTGCTCTGGATGTGTTGTCCTACAGTCACTTATTATCTATTCCCAGGACGAGATTTCTTCATACTCTTCCAATCTTGTCTCACTGGTCCTGTCTCTGTTTGCCATGTGCTTTCATATCATCTCATAGGCTAATCGCATTGCTTGACTATACAGACAGCTAGTCGTCCACTGTCGTTCTGTTCCTTCAAAAGCTTAATCCAATTCACTCACAATTTGGTTGCGAGTCTTGAAAATTTAAGTCACTACTGTTATAGAATGCAGATGTCACTCTTGTTCGTAAGTGAACTGTGTGTGAACGCAAATCTAGAACTTGAAACAGGACTGACAACTGTATTCTGCTGCTGTGTGAACCCGATTGCTTTGGTCCAGTATTTAGACGTTGTATTAACGTTATTGCTTGGTTATAAGAACATTATTCAATCATTTTATAGTTATGTAACATTTTTAAAACGTTTCACTAACTACTTGAGAATAATGTTTTTTGATAACTTTGTCAGGACTTTGAGAGGATGTTAGCCAACGATCTGAGAATGTTTCCTGTTAGCTGGGTAACCATTTGAAGTTCACCCTTGTATTGTGTCTAGATTAAACACAGGCAATATTGTGGTTCACGGTGAACTCTTGACTTCCAAACAGTTGAATGTGATTCCATGTTGTGCACCCGAGTTCAGAAGACTGTATTAACAGTTATCAAACTTCATGTTCAGTTGAGTTTGGATCCACACCAAAACCTCTGGTGTGAAATCAGCATTTTTCTGTGTGGGTTGCTGATGGGAAAAGGGCCTGATGAAATTGCCTCAGTTGTTAGTGGTCAGTATTGGATGGTTTCAGTGAGGTGGAGCTGTATTCTGTATGTCAACAGGCAATGGCGCCACCAAATTAGCCATTTCTGGCTAACTAGATTAAGGTGAGGAGTCATTGTGGATTTTTGAATGCATTATTCCTTTGTTTAAAGGATCGCATGGCTTCCAGCTTCTGTCTTGGGGTTTTCCGTTACAGTTGTAATGCTTCATTGTTTTAGCATTTTGACAATATTCGATATATATTTCAATGTTTTCCTTTGAATGGCTTAAAAGTAACCATCATTTTAGAAAAACTGCTACTGCCAAACACATTCAACATTTTCAATGAAAAGTAAAACGTTGTAAAAATCTTGTTAAAAAGTAATGAAGCTCTGATTTACAAACACTTTTTTAATATAGCGAACAAGCAAGAATTATATTTAATATTTTATGATTATAAATATTAAATATAACGCATTGTATATTGTAACACATTGTACACTGTATATCACCAGCCCAATAGTTTTAAATATATGTGAATATAATTGTGAATTATATGATATAGCCTTTGTTTATCGTAGTCGATTTATAAAAGTCACTTTGATTGTCAGTTTAATTCTCATACTGTAGGAAAAAGCCAGGCTTCTTGTCATCTGAATCTCCAGTTATTTGCTTAGCCTGTCCGATGCCTTCACCTGCCCGTAAAGCCGGTTGCGATTTGCTTCCCTCTGCCCAACATGGCAGCTTAAAAATTAGCTTGCCCTTTCACACACCGCTTTCTGTCAGAAGAACTCGCGTGTCAAGGGATCAGTTTGCCAGAACAGGTCGTTATCATCCAGCTATCCTGCTGTCTTCATGTCCTGAGTCACGTCCTTTCTCAATGAGATTTGTGGTGAAAGATCACAGGCTGTACAGAAGGACTAGAAGCTGCTGGGTTATGTTGCTACTGCTGTGCACCTGTGTATCTTAACTTAGCAAGTTATCAGTGTCCATGATGGTGTTTTTATGAGGCTGTTGAATAATTGATTAAAGTGTAACAGATCTTAAGGAGAACTGCGTTCAGCGTGAACTAAACTTTGTATCGCAAAGAAACGTACATTTTATTAGACGTTATATAAAGGCTAGAAATTTTCACCTAAAGAATCTCTGCAGAAAACGGCAGATTTACAGAATTGTAAAGTATGTTTTTTACACCCCTCGTGTTCTCTTGAGGAAACATTTTGGGTTACCCCGTTTATGCTTTTGGTTCTAAATAAAAGTGCAATATTTTCAAGACTCATCACATGAGAGAACATGGCACATAGGAAACGGCCTATGTGTGTTACCATATAAAGCACAGACATAAAAGCACATGGGAAATAACAAGCAAGAGTCATGTGCCCAACAAAAACACCACAACATACACCAAGATACAAGAACTAAGACCAGGACTAAGAGTCAGGATCCAAACGTTATGCTGTGACCCAAAAAGCAGGGCACAAGAAAACTACACAAAACCCAGACATAGATGCAGGACCTTGACAGAAACAAAGGACACACCTTATTCACTACTTTATTTTTTGGTCTGCTTACTGGATAGGCATTGATTTATTTCGTTTGTTATCCTATATAATTCTCTATAAGGCCTGAAGGGTCACAGGCTTACAGAGTGACACAATAGTGCTCAGTCAATGGCATATTTTGTCCCTTTCACACGCTACACAGCTTTTTTTTAAAGGAACCTCAACTGTCCCAAATGTGAGTAGAGTTCCAAGGTCGCGACCCAGGGATACGCAACATCAGAGCTACTTCATCCGTTATTTCATCTCGGAATCTAGTATGTTTAAAATTCAGGCAGCGTGCCTGGAGAAGTGAAGCTTGGATGCTGTAGCCGGACTTTTCTAGCTCTGTCTAAATGTTTTGAGAAATCTGAAAGGCTTGCGGAGAGATTTGAAGGAACAGTTGGTCCTTTGATCACTGGCGCCCATGGTAAGACACACAGGGTTGGTGTGATACAGCTGTGCTTGGGTCCCTCAGTCTGAGTCTCCAAACAGAAGGAAGCAGCCGGGCCTCTGTAGATACGTCCCTCCTTTGGAGGCCCACAGTCTTGTAAATCACCTGCTTAACAATGACTTTCTCACCCTCCGCCCACACACAGACACGCTCTCACGCGCACACACAATCTCTCATGCCACCTTGTTTCCCGAGTCGTTGAAAAAAAAGTCAAACCTTCTGTAAAACTATAATTAAACTGGCAGTAAAACTGCCCACATTAATTATTGTCTCTGTCACACCTCCCATCGGGCTTAACACACAAACATATTTACGTTTACATTTATGCATTTGGCAGACGATTACATCCAAAGCAACTTACAGTACATTCAAGTTATACATTTTTTCTGTGTGTATGTGTTCCCTGGGAATGAAACCCACAACCTTTGAGCTGCTAGCACAATGCTCTACCAACTGAGCTACAGGAACACTACAGTAACGATTAGTGATTGTCGATATTAAGTGTGAAAAACATTTTTTGTCTTGTATTTTTAAAAGGAAAGCATCTAGGATCTACACATATGCCTAAAATAGAGAGCAGAGAATGTGTTTAACATGTAAGAATACTATTTTAAATAATAGCCTGTTATCATAATTGCAGCCTGTCGTTGGATCAATCACCTTTATGTATTCTGATTACATAATGCTTTTCCAAATACTCTGTTATTCCCTAAACCTGCAGGCCAATCAGACTTCAGATATGTGTACAGGTGTTAGATCATACCATCCACACACTGAATGCCTCTTACTGAGACTGGGAATACTTGCGTTCTTTGTATTCAGGGCAGATACTGGTGCCCACAGCTATTCATATTCTACAGAGAGCCGCTCGGCCTGCTCTCATCTCCATTGCCCAATCCATCACTTGATTAATACTCCAAAACCTCAAAATATATAACTCTAAATGTAAATATAGACTAGTATATAAATATAAATGTAACTGACTGAGCTTTTCTTTGATTTTTTATTTTCACTCTGAATGTAAAAAATACGCATCTCCCTTGGCCATCTTTAGTGTGATTGTGTGTGTGTGTGTGTGTGTGTGTGTATGATAGTGTCCATCCATCTATCTATAAATCTGTGAGTGCATTTGTGTGTGTGTGTGTGTATGTGTGTATGTGCATTAGACAGACAGACAGACAGACAGACAGATAGATAGACGGATAGATGGATGGATAAACAAACAGACAGACAGACAGACAGAGATAGACAGACAGACAGACAGACAGATAATTGTATGAGTGTTTATAAATGTGTGTATTGTAACATTGTAAATATTCATTATATTGCCCAACTCTTAATATAATCTGTAATGTATAGTCCGTCTATAATATAAAAAGTCTGACTTTGGAGCCATTTAAATGACCAACTGCTGTGCATGGATGATGGACTCATATGTTAAAAATAAGAATCTCTCACTTTACAAGACCTCTGAGTTACTTCAGGAATGTGACCTCTTTACTCGGCATGTACATATATAACCAAACAAGTGTGTGTGCTGACCCTCTTATTGGGAACCTTAATTGAAACCATCTGAAGTGTAAAATGCGCCCAGATTTGAAAGAGTTGTTTGGAGGCTTCAAGGCACTGTCTTTAAATGGCAGTCGTGTTTATTATTTAACACCCGGTTTAATTACGTGTACAACAAGCTCATCTGCAGGCATCAGCTGAAGATATTTGACGGTTGCTCGTGTATTACTATAGGAACGAGTTTCTTGGCATTCATTTGAAAAACTACAGCCAAGAATGTTGTTTAGAACGACATTGGTTACAGTTGAATCAGACCATCCTCATGTTTCCATTTTATTGCCTTTCAGTGATTTAATTGACATCATCTTATGCCAGGTCACAGAATATATAAGGTTGTCTGCATTCCATTCTTTCATTCCTATGTTTATCCTCCAATATATTTTATGTAATAGTTGTGTCTGGTCTCCGGTGGCTTTATTGACTGGATGTACGTGGATAGACTACTTCCTGCTCTGAAGTTTATCCAGAGATTGGACTGTCTGTCTCTTACCTTATTACCAGAGCCCTGCTCTGTTTACAGATGTTGTGTCATCACAAGACTTTGATTTGAGCGGAGGAGTGGATAATGAGCTCTGAATAAGGGAACGTTTGGCTGCGTGCAGGTAAGGGGATGTCAGTAGGACAGCTCAGACTGAAAGCAGAGGTGTGTGTGTGTGTGTGTGTCTTCAGTGCAAAGGACCAACCTTACGCAAATTAACCATAGTTTTACTACAAGTTACATGGTTATATATAGCCACAAATTAACCATGGTTAACTGAGGTTATATAAATAGCAATGTCTACACCAAAAGACAAGGTTACTACACTTTTACTGTACTAAGACCATGGATAATTTCGAAAGGGTATAGCTTAGAAACGAATGGCTTACAAAAAGATATAAACCATTTTTAGCTGACATAAAATGAAATGATTTGATTATATATTGTATAATCTATAAAAATATAAACTGATTAATAAATAATCTGTTGTCTGAAACGCTACTAGTCATCTCACCTCAATTTTACAACTAGCAATAAAGAACAGCACTATTTTGAGCACTATAATCTACTCTATAGTTACATGATGAAGTCATTTAACACTTACTGTATGTGAAGACAAACCTCTGTTAATCCTGAACACTTTAAGGTTTTCATGTTGTTTGATATTTGTTACAATTGACGATGACAGTATTATTGATTAGTTGCTGAGAGTAATGAAGTCTTGCACCACAGGCTGACCTTCTGAGAGGTAGCTTTTGTTTACCTCACTTCTGCATTGAGTGTACTTTTGTAAGCAGAGTCACTGGCAGCTTTGCACTTCTCGTCATTGTTAAATGTTTGGTATAATGCTCAGTACAGACACATGTGAGTGATGTACAGTCTCTAAGGCCTGCTTCACCCCCTGCAGGCTGCTTGTTTATGTTTTCATGAGATGGCCGTACAGTGTGTAAAAGGTTCCATTTAGGAAAGGAAAAATAGGGTTGTTAGTACTTTCAAAATTTGTTGGAGGTGTACAGGATGGCCTGCTGTCCCAATCACTACAGTAGAATATGCGGTTAAGTTATTGTTATATTTTTATGGTCTATATTTACAGTTTTGTGTTTAATTTTTTGTCCTTAAAAATCTCATTTAGCAGATCTGTGACACCTCTGTTGTAGAAACACAAGATTGACATTTTTGTGTTTCATCTTGCATATCAAGAGACGTCATATTGTTTGTTTGTCCTTGTCTGCTGTCAGCATTTGACAGGAACAAGCTCTGATGTTTTCTTGTTTTGTTTTAACCGTAATCAGTGCGTGTTTACGGCGGCGATGCGTTTAATATCATTGCCTCATTGCCACCTTTCAAAACTTCTAATGATGAAACTCATTGCTTTCCAAATCCGGGAGCGCTGCAACTCTAAGCAAACCTCGCGCATCGTCTTGCGCAAGATGCTTTTCTAATATTCTGCGCTCATAAATATATTTACGAGACCACAACAGTCGCATATGCGCATCTAACTTTTCCTTTGGTGTTCATTTGATTGGATTTCCCTGTCACTGCAGTAGCCCACAGTATGTTAACCTTTCTTAGCGAATGTTCCACTGCAGTACCTCCTCAGGCCCGAAACGGCTAAAACGCTCGCATTACTTTTAGTTCATTTATTTATCAGCACTTTTTCTGTTGACATGTTTGCGCGGTTCAGTGATCACGGGCTTCGCAGACTTCTGCTGCAGTCTGTTTGGTGTCAAACTCTGTTGTCGTGAAAGAAATGTTTTTAATGTGAAGTCTTACAGGCCGACCGCGAACAGATTCGGGCTGTTTTTTTGCTAGATGATGCACTTTAGCATGCACGTGTACATGCAGTTGCGCGTTCGTTCGTGTTTGAGAGGGATTTGGTTTTGAAGTAAAAGAGGCAGGTGGGAGTCGGATTTACTTCCGTCTTAGCTGGTGGTTAACGGAGGTGGAATATTTTTGTGATGCATTATAGATGCGTTTCTTCTCCGGGTTTTATCAGGAAAACGTGGGGCCTCTTGGTGTTAAAAAGGGGTGTCAAACTGTTCCGCATCCACCCGGGTTATTTTCCCACAGTTTGTGAGGCACGGGCAACATGGACACGAGGATATGAGAAAACATATTGGGTTAAAACATTAAAATGCATATACATCATAATACATCATAATTAAAAATAGTGTATGACTGAGCATTAAGGTTGAGCTTAATATGAACACATATGAAGTTAATTTCCAAACTGTTTCCAAGCTAAAAGAATATTAGATATAATACATTTATACTGTTTTGATCCAGTTTGAGTTTGAATTGGCTGTACAC
Source organism: Botia kubotai (assembly GCA_036877585.1). Taxonomy (NCBI): domain Eukaryota; kingdom Metazoa; phylum Chordata; class Actinopteri; order Cypriniformes; family Botiidae; genus Botia; species Botia kubotai. The sequence goes on along the minus strand of JAZGTI010002588.1, from coordinate 26,579 downwards.
ATTCTTTTAGGTACAGACCTAACTTTGAAATTATTATGGTTTTTAGGTGGCTTATTAATGCTGAAGTTATTTAAATATTTTTTTATAGTGTTAATTAATATGTATTATTAGCAATTTTGTCAAATCCATGTGCTCCATTTTGTTGATTCTCAACTTTAACTTAAAGGAGCATGTGTTGTGCTTTCTGTGGGCAAACCAGTGTTTAACAATTAAAAACAACCAGACAACCAAAAAAGTGATGTGCAGTCTTTCCAACCCGCAGCCTAAAATGAGTTTGACACCCCTGGTGTAAAGTGCCCGGCCCTGAACCCTCCATCCCTCCTGCTTTGTGTCAAAGCCATTCAAAGATCTGGATTAAAATTCTTTCTCACTATCAATCAGTGAATCCTAGTTCTGAAACTTCTTTCCCTACCCCTCCTATATTTAGCAGGGTGGAATTACAAAAGGACAAAAGCAGAGAGAGAAAAGAATAGGGCCCGGGGAACGGCTGGGTAAAAAAGTGGGGAAGAAAAATAAAGTTTTGTGGAGCGTTGCCCCCCTCTCAGGGCCATGCACTTTTGGCATGTTGGATGGGTGGAGCCTCTCTCTCTCTCTCTGTCTCTCTTTCTCTCTCTCTCTCTTTCCACTCCAGCTGCATCTGTCTGTCAGCCCCTCCCCCCTCGTCTGACCCTTGTCTGCATAGATGCTCTGTTAGGAGAGAGAGAGAGAGAGAGAGAGAGAGAGAGAGGGAGAGAGCAAGAGTACTGAACTCTGTGCTGTGAACACAGTGCAACTGCTTTCAGGGACGATTTTATACACACACACACACCCTGCTCACCCTCTACACCCATTCACCCCCCCTTCTCTTATGGTTTTTGTTCCTGCACCGGGCAACTTTTCTCCCCCCTGCGCTCTCCGTGTGTGAGCTGTTTTGTTTTGGCTGTCCTCTCGGATTCCTGAATGTATTGAAGGAATTCTCATTTTCGTTCCGTCACATCGGACCATCGAGAGCATCTCTCTCAAAATCATTGCGAAATCATTATTTGCACCAACGAACGCAGCATCCACTCGGAGAAGGCGGAGGCGGGGTTTTCTCTCCCTGAGAGGATTACGAGCATGTGTTAGAAAGAGCGTGTGTTTGTGAGAAGGAGAGAGAGAGGGAGAGAGAGAGACAGATACAGAGAGCACGCAAGAAGACGGAGTATATTCGCGCATGTGACCGTTGGGGAAGGATGGCTCTGTGGCTCTGAGCTACCTCGGCTCTCGCAGGACGTGCTCGCGTAACAAGGAAGGAAAGATTGGCTGACGAAAAGAATAATTCACTCACACGAGTATACCGTTCTCCTTGCGTTTTTCCCAGAGGCTTAACCAAACAGGATTTCCGTGATGCCGGCTGAAGTGAAGCAGGTCAGCTTTACGATTCACTTGCTCTCTCACATTGCTCTGTTTGCTGTTCTTCTTTTCATACACATTATCCCGGTTAAGAGTTGAGTTGCTTTGGTTGTCCGGTTCCTCAGTAAGAGAAGTTTGTCCAAGATTGTTCTTTTATTCTGCTTTTTTTCCCTTTCTGACATTATATAGGCTGTGTTTTGATGTAGAATATCAAAGCATCCTTTCCAGAATCTAATGCTGAGAAATACTGTAGTAGTCACATGCTATGAACTGTCAACATTTATTCTGCTGCGTTTCGTGCAGTGCTGTTCATGTACTACAGATCTATTGCACGGGAGAATCTTTATACACTTTTAATGCAGATTCAGTCTGGAGCGTAAGACAGCTGTCAATAACATACTTATTATGTTAAGCAGGAGCAAATAAACGAGGATTCTTATAGGATCTAAAAGAGAGAACGTAGACAGATAGACAGATAAGAACACAGTGCTTGATGAAAAGAAACCAGAACAGAAGATTTTGTAGCTTAGTGGACATCCTCCCTTCCTTCCTAGCCACTCATCAGTGGTCACCAACTATTTGTTTGTTCCTTTTGTTTTGAAGCTACCACATTGCCTGGCAAAGCTATAAGGAGATCAAAGGAATGCGCTTTTTTATCTCCGTGTTTGTTTAAGTGTGGGGATTTTCTAAAGATGTGTTCCCGAAAGAGCGCTGTGTCATCCGCTGCCATGAGAAAACGTGTCAGGTTAGACAACTATCACGCATAAATAGTGCGTTTTTAACAAAGAAGGAAGGTTCAAGAAACAACAGTCGTTGTTCTAACCTGGTGAATTTTTGACTGTTTTGAGGTAAAAACAGGCTGAGAATTTCCTTGTCGTGGAAAGACATTTTGACAACCATCCGCTTGGCACCGTTAGTCTGTTAACGGCCGTCTCACGGATGACTGATGCCGGATAACTGGCACAGAATCTGTAGTGGCAGTTTCTTTTCTTTAAGAGTCACCCCCACCCCCAAACACACACACATTAAGCAAAACAAAGTCTGAAGGCACAGAATTTGTAGCGTCTCTGTCTGTAAACCCCGACCGCCACAGGACGAACATTCCTGCCATTCTTAGAGGTTGGTTCACGCTGTATCTAACCGCCGTACATTCCCAAAGACTAGCACCTGCTCTGTGAGGTCAGACGTGTCACGGGAGGGCGTGAAGATCAAGGGGCTCTGCTTGCTGCTGGAGTATCTGCCGCAGTTGAGCTTCTTGTCTGTCATTTTAGTTGTTGGATTAAGCTTGTGAGTGGAGACCAATGGAGAAGTGCAAAATATGACATCATAACACAGGAGTTAACTATGGGCATGAGATATGCAAATGAGGTTGTGAGAGATTTTTATGAACTGTATGTTGATTATGATGTATTTTTATACATTATTATCATATTTTTATAGTTGTAGGTTGAACCAATGTGTTAAGTATTTAGTTTCTCATTTAAAAGAGAGAGTTCATCCGTTCTGAACCTGTTTGACTTTTTTCTGTGGAACCCAAAAGATGATATTTTGAGAAATGTCTCAGTGGTTTTGTGTCCATCCAGTGAAAAATGAATGGGTACCACTTTACGGTTACCTGTGTACGTCAAAATATCTTCTTTCATGTTCCTCAGAAGCAAAAAAAACAAGTTTAGAATGACATAATTCTTCAATTATTACTCACCCTTTTCATTTTTAGGTAACTAGTATTGTTAATATTATTAACAAACACGAAGGTGAAATGAATGTATTGTTGAATGTGCTGCAAAAGGCAAACGTATTTGTTCTGGATTCACTGCTTCTGTTTGCATTAAGACCCAAAACCAGTCCATATTTTATACAACAGTGTAGACATGTGCGTTCAGCTACACTCTGTCTTTTCCCACAGGATGCAGTGTAACATTCGAAATGGTACATTGACTGAACACTTGTTTTATTTGTATGTATTGCTTTGAGTACCCCTTAGCCAGCAATAGATGGCTCATGGATGCTCTTCTTCTTTGTTGCTCAGCAATGCATTCTGGGTGTGAAGTCGCATATCTCTATAAGTGAAATGCATTCTTGTTTACACGTGTAGCAGACACGAGACTGGGTAGGAAATGCTTGCAATGTCTTTCCCTAACCGACATGCACTTTGGCTGCATTTCAGTTCCTCCAAGTCCAACAGAGATTACCGTCCTCAGCCCTCAATTACCGTGGAGTGAATCAGCCTGCCCAAGTCTGTCCGAGTTAAATATAAATGTCTGATACTTCAATTGAGGGTGGCAGTACCATTGCTGCAAAAGAGATTTAGCCTCATCAAAACTACCAGCCGTCTCAGGACAGAAAATGTATTTCTCATTTCAAAGAACCATTCATATTTCATTTAGGCTGAGACTGTTGACTTCGATTGAAGTTGTGTGGTTTTCGCCAGAGTGATTATTTGAGTTCCACTTGAGCATTTTCTGCTATTTGCCAAAGTTATTTCGCTCTTTTGTGGGACAAATTGGGTGTGTAGACTCTGGTGAACTGCTTTAACCCCCATTAGCTCTGTGGTTCTTTCTATTCCTCTTCATTCACCTTCCTGTCTGGAAAAGTCTCGCTTTTGTAACACGTTCGCTGTACCGTGGCGTGGATCGGTATTTAAAGACAAATTAGAGCAGAAGTTGAATTGTGGTTGTGAATGGTGCTGAAAATGTCATTGACCCAAAAGAATTCTGGGTAATGGTGCTGGTAGTGCTATAGGCCCCCAGGGGGAGTCTGGCTGCTGTATGCTTAAGCCAGACTGTTGGGTCTGTTTGGCAGGGGAGGTTCACAAGGGCATGCTGAAGAGGGTTCAGATGTCTCGCAGTTGCAGCTGTAATGCCCATATCGGGGCATTCCAGAATCTCTGGCATGGTAGAACAAAGATCAGCTTCACCTCTTGAGGTTGAGTGGGTGTCAGGGCAGCAGAAGAGGTGATGGCTTCAAAATAACAGCTGGGCCCTCAACCACTCAGCTAAATATCATTTGACCTTCTGGAATGACCCCTCCCACTTCTAATGTCGTAGCCCTGAGAACCATTGCAGAAGACATACATGAAAAATGGCGCTCTGATTTTGGATTAACAGCTCAAGAAACACATGGGTCGGCTCTCGGGTACCTGCATTACACTGCATGTGCAATGAAAGCTTGGCATGCCAACCATAAAATCCATCACATTGCGTCGTACAGTAACCCATTTGGCATGCTGACCGTGTACCCGATATAGACCTGCCTCGCTTGCCTGTGTTTTCTCATGCAACACACACAGTGGCACCAGCTGACCCCTTCTTAACACTCTGTCAAACTGCCTGTGCTTCTTAGCCTCTCACTCAGTCTTTTTCAGTGAGACATGGATGTCTGTTCTCTCACTCAGTAAGCTGTTTCCCAATGTGTTAATAGACATGCTTAATTAGCTGACATTTTTATTAGCATGAGTTATATAGTATATATAACCTTCTACAAGTCTGTTATGTTTACACAAAGTATACAAATGTGTTTCTTGTCCAACACAGTAACATTTTATGTACAGTAGTGTGCATAAGTCGTTCATTGTTTTTGACATCATTTGTATCTTTATCAATTTCCTCACAGAGGATTAATAAAGTACCTATACGGACTGACCCACCCAGACACAGTTTGTCAACAGTTTACCTAACTAGTTCTCCTTAAGTACTGCCCAGATTTATTAAGCTATACTATCAGTAAGTTAAAGATTTTTTTGAAGTTTCCTGCTGAAGCATTGCGTGGCAGGGGACCATGGCAGGAGTCCCCTCTCTCACTCTCTCTCTCTCTCTCTCTCTCTCACTCACTCACTCACTCACTCACACACACACACACACACACACTTACACACACACACACACACACACACAGGGGCACTGCTGTGCCTTTCCCATGCCTGTTTACTCAGCCCTGTGTTCTGTTTATTTGGTAATGTTTCCTTTCCTCTTGCTTGTAGCTCTCAATCTATTTGTAGGAAAGCTTGTGAAAAAAATTGTAGTAGTTTAGATTAGGCTGATAATACAAGAACAATCCTGTCTGTAAACATTAGGGGCAAGAGGGGAGACGCTGATCAGGAGCCAGAGAGAGAGTGTGTGTGTGTGTGTGTGTGTGTCTGTCCTGGAGGATAACAGGTGACAACACAGGATTAGTGTGAATGGCCCCAGACCGCTATCTTAGTTTGGACTATCCTATATTCAGCTCTGGTATATCTCCCCCATCTCAGGGGAAAGATTTATAAAGAATGTATCAGAAGAGTGTTTTCTTTGTGTGTGTGTGTGTGTGTGTGTGTGGTCCTGGTATTCACTACGTTACTGAGACCAATTGTCCCCACAAGTATAATAATACCAGTCAGTTTTGAGTACAGAATGCATTTTAGATGCATTTTAAAAAGTTTGCGACTTTTTACGATAAAGAAAAGAATGAATTTAAATGGAACTTTATCTAGAGGGTTTTATCAGGTTTACAGCTAAAGCAATAGTATTAGACCTCATTAATCAGCTAGTCGGTTGTTGACCATCGTGACCCATTCTTTAGTGCATGTGTGTTTGTGTGTGTGTGTGTGAGAGAGAGAGACGGAGTGAGACATGTATGCAAGGTCAGAGAGTTGCATTTGTGTGCAAAAGTGCATGTGTAAAGCAGTTTTTGTGTGCGTTTTTTTTGTAGTAGAAATAACAGCTATGATTGGCTGGCGGGCAGCCAGTGAGGCCATAGGAAAAGACGGAAAGGTGCATATGTGACACTTTTGCTGGATCTGCCATGGAAACAGAACTGGCTGAAGAGCTCTCTGCCCCTCGATCTCATGATTAATGACACCAGCCTGCTGGATACTGGCGGACAGCATTGTACAACTGTGTGTTTGCTTTTGTTTCACTAGTTCACTGAGAGAACGGCAGTTTTTTCTGCCCGTCAACTGAAATACACATGCAGTCCAGTGTGGCCAGAGAGAGCGAGAGAGAGAGAGAGCGAGAGAGAGAGGAGATGAAGAATTATCTACTGGGGAAAGCCACACTGACATTCACACCAGAATTGATTGTATGTTTTTGGACGCATTGCAATATTTATACAGCGGGGTGCTGTTGAGGGTAGATATGCTGTATATAAACCGCTTTAGTGAATGCGCTTTAGCCAGAAATCCGCTCAGACACACTGAAACCACTGGAAACGCCTCAGATTGCTAGACTAACTGCTTGCTGTCCTTTTAAAGACATTATCCCGCCATTGGCCGCTAGGATCGATTAAGAGCTTCGATGCAAGTTCATTTCACCCCCCCACCCCCCACCCCTTATTTTTCCATTACATCCCCTGCTTCTCAGTTCACACTTGTCCTTGTAAAGCTTCTCAGAGGTCTTGAGGCTACACTGATGGTTATGTATAGACTATATCCGCCCCCTGATTAGGTAAGAGGCCCTAAGGGGCGAGGTCATGTCCTATAAGCCCCGTCCCCTTGTCCTTCCTCTTAGCATCTGCAGTATTGTGCCAGACTGAAACGAACCACATGGCCTCCGGGTGACAGACAAAGCGTTTTGTGCCAGTTTCTGGTCTGTTACATCTGCAGCTTTCTTCTGGAGGTTTATCCAACTTGATGTTCTCTAATGGTTTTTGAAAAGGGTGGGTTTGGCTATTGATTCCGGGCTACTTACAAAGGTCTTCATTATGCACTGATCCAGGACCAGTTTCATCCGTCTCGGTTCTGCCCGTTTTCTGGACAAATCAACTGCAGGAGTAGTCTCTGCTCAGTGACGAGGTGACTTGGTGGATTTCCATCATGCCATCTGTCTGTGATAGTCCAGAGGGATTAATAGGGGTTTCTGACAGCTTTTTAACATGGTGCAGTCACCACAGACAGGCATGACAGATTAACTCCGGGGTAAAATGAACTCTGATAAATCTAAATGAAAGCAAATATGTATGCAACCGTAACAGCATTATAGTGATTCCCTGAAACATTTTAGACTTACTATAAAGTATTTACCTATATTAAAGCTACAATGTATTCATATGTTATTATTTTTTAAATTAATATTAGACTTTTATATTATTAGATATTATATTAATATATAATATTAGATTAATATTAGATTATTGTTTCCTCAACTTTAGATTGAACAATGCGAAATGATGACTTCATCACCTCATAAAGACCTAATTGACTGATACATCACACTTTTATAATTAAAGTCGGAGCAGTAGCACCAGTGTCGATAATCTCTTTCCTTTCTATTGTGATTACATGGTGTCCATGTTGCCCGGATGTGTCCAGTACATTTCAGAGAAATTTCTTCACAAACCACAGAAACAATAGAGCAGTCTAGATCTGCCAGAGGGAAGATGTCAGATGCTGTTAGATGTGTTTGCACAGTATTGTTACTAATGTCATCTATTTCTGCTCTGAATGTATGAGTCGTTTGTTTGCACTGGGGTTCAGGAGGAACAGTGGAGTCAGGCACAGCTTTGACGCTCCTTTAAGATTTGCCTTGAACCTCGAATGAGCTTGAATCTCAAATAACTTTGTACCTCAGTCTGGCTGGCGCGGCCGGGCCAACTGCCATTCTCTTGTGTGTTTAATATGCTTGTTCAGGAGTCAGACTTCATCCTTAGTTTTGCTTATACTATAGAATAAAAAAAAAGTTTATTAAACTTAAGCTTAAAACACGTCCCACGCTGTTTATGCTACGGATTTGAGTGATACCTCAAATCACGTGCCTTGTTAAGGAAAGGTGATCTGAAACTGCATAGCAACACCCTGGCAACCACCCACAACACCCAAGTCGTGTGGCGGCAACTTTTGCACGAACAAGCACCCTTCACACTATCTCTTGAAAAATTTAAAATGTAGTTGTTGTTTTCTGGTTTGTTGTCTCGTGCGTTTGAGGCTATTTAAGGGGCCGCGAGGCACACAATACTCATGCATTGCTTTTGTTTACTGGTTTCTGTGAAAGAAAAGGGAGGGAGAACTTTTATCTCTGCAGCCAACCACAGATTAAAGTTCTGATGTTGAGGTGACTCTGAGAGACACCTAAAGATGAAAGAAAGTTGTTGCCATGTATAACAAGCATAGAGAGACCTTTCTGCCTCACCCTATGAGGCTCGAATTTCTCCACTTGATTGTTTATGACCTTCAAATGACATTATAGCCCCTTTGATCCCTGAGAGGTATGTTATGTTTTTTTCTCTGCCTATTGTTTGTGGTAACCCACAGTAAATCAAGCCAGTCCAACTCAGTCACTTGGCGGTCCAAAATTAAAGGTTGAGTATGTGCTTTGTGTGTGTGTGGGAGGGGGTTTATTTGGGGATGGAGAAGGGGTTTAGTGTGGATCTGTCAGGCACAGAGTTCAAGAGTCAAGTAGAGAGCAATATTTTTCCTAAAAATGCAAATGGCAGCAAGACTGAGGCCATACTGAAGTTCTCGGAGTTAAACAAATACAATTCGCAGACCTTCAGTTGCTCTCCCATCATGCTTTAGCGCAGAAAGATTTAATCCAATAAGATTCCTCCAGCCACTCCCTCTACATCTGCTCACCCTACTTTAGGATGGAGAAAGATAGAGCCCTTGCTGATTCATATTAGTTTGTGTTACCAAAAAATGTAAAGAGTTTAATTCATGGTTCTTCCACACCTCCACCTCTCCTCCGCCTGTATTAAACCCACATTCTGTCAGAGGCCATTTGGAGCTAATTGAGGCCATAAACTCTAGTAACGGCACTGCAGAGGGACGGCGTGACTGACCTCGCGTGCACCATGCGCCCTGCATTAGTCTCACTCGACTCGCCACAAAAGGTGTTCATCTCCTCTGTTCCTCAGTCAAATACACAGCCGCCCTTTAGCCAGGGGCGGAGCTTGGCTTTAACGATATGACAACCGAGAAAGCTCGGGTTAGAGTCAAGCTCCAGAAATTGAATAAATGCTATACCACAAAAACTTCACCCGAAATTGTTCATTGCATATTTTTTTAGAGAGCTGAATCATTTATTGTTTGTGTGTGTGTGTGTGTGTGTGTGTGTGTGTGTGTGTGTAAATATTTATATATTTATCTTCTCTAGAAGGTGCAGGACCATAAAATGTTCGTCCAGTCATTGCATTCAGTCTGAATGGAATCAGTCATCATTTATTCATTGTCATGCCTTTCCAAAGCTGAGAAATTATGAAGAATGTACTGGTTGGACATTTCCACACAATTTCTGGGCCCTTTTTGAAGCTTGAAAGGCCCAGTCACCATTCTTTGTAATTGCGTGAGATAAGCAGCACATTTTTTAAAATGTCTTCTTTTGTGTGACAGAATGTCATACAGGTTTGGAACGACATTTTCCAAAAATGTTTGGGGGGGTGAACTGTCCCTTTAACAAAGGTTACAAAACCTAACATGCAATTGATTGTGTCTCTTTGCATCGAGACACAAATTGAAACAGCATTGTGTTTTTTATCCAGTTTTATCTCCGTGTTCTCTCATTGTAGTGTTTCATTTGATGCCATCCTCAAGATAGCGCACGGAGCGTTGTGTCTGTAGCGAGCGTATTGTGTTTGGCTCTCTCGTAATCAAAGTGGCACATCCTGTGAAGTGGAACACCCTGTGAACACTGTCTGTCCCTGTGTGGCTTTTTTGAGAGTCTTTTCATCATATTTGCTTTGGTCTGCTCGGTCCACTTCTGTGACAAAAGAACGCGCTGTTCAAATACATACTATGTATTGATTCAAAAAGTAGAAATCTGTTTTGAAGCATCAGGCTTGAAAATACATATTAACATATTCCTGTGTAGTCATCACAGATACATAAAGGATGTCTCATTTCTTTGATTAGGCCCAAACAGAGAAGAGGCTCTTTGGAACAGCTAGAACCGAATACATGTAAAGCAAATGAATGAATAATGAATCATGAATAATGTATGGGGGGGGCAACGTAGCGTGCTCACACCTCTGCTGAGGTACACACCGTCCCAGCAGGTTTCAGCTTTCCCACTGGTGGTCTCTGATAAATGATTACAGCTGTCAAAAAGAGTCTTCTGATTGGTGCACTGTATTTGGGTGCTTCAGGAGCTTTCCAGTAACTTCGACACCTCTGGGATCTGAGGTTAATGGTTATTTAATGTTATCATTGTACAGCTCCACCTGATGTCGGCTCTTTGGCTTACAAATGCATCAGTCTTCCACCATAGTGCTTATTATAATAGTTTGCTTATATAGTTAAAATAATTAACCAACTTCTATCATAACCATGCGTCTTACGGCACTAATGGATTATTTTGTCATTGGTGAACATTTTTAAATTAAATTCTGAAAACTTCAAGTACTTAATTAGAATTATTTCTAGCAGTATGCGTAATTATGCGTAACTGTTTTCGGTAAAAGGATAGTTGACCCCAAAATGAAAATTCATTCCAAACCTGTATTACTTTTTGCTTCTGAGGAACACAAAAGAAGATATTTTGAAAAATGTTGGTAACCAAACAACAGTACCACACATTGACTTGCATTGTAGTGACACAAAACCACTGAGACATTTCTCAAAATATCTGCTTTTCTGTTCCACAGAAGAATAAAGTCATATAGGTTTGGAATGATATGAGAATAAGTAAATGATGATTTTTTTTGGGGTGAACTATCTCCATAAGGTGTGTCCACCAACAAGGCACCAACCTGAAGTTGCTCCATAGAGATTGTCTCTATAATTGAAGTGTCAGCTAAATGACTAATTAGTAACGGTTGCTTACTGAATGTTTGAGGGCTTTGTTTTCAGGCTGTGTTGGCATCGACACATGAGCATGTAGTGCTGTGTCAGTAGGTTAAGAGCAGCCCTTGGCAATGACCTCAGAACAGTGATACAGAGGGACATCAAAAGGATTTATAGAGGCAACTGTCAATACGTTCAGGTCTGAATTATTATTATTATTTCCATCACAAACATCAGTCACTAGTTTTGCACGAAAAATGTACTAGTGTATGCTTGACATTAAATACGGCAGAATGTGTTAAAAAATAAACAGAATTTTGCAAAATGTTTAAACGTTTAAATGGCACAGATTTCTAGCTGTGAAATTAGCAAGACAAAAGAGTCTGTGATTGTATTTAAAACAAAAATGCACCATCGTACTTCCGCTGTATGTGTGTTAGTGTTGTATAAATATGAAGACATAATGTTCTTGTCATGCTGGATCCACCAGAGTGCTGCGCTTGCCTGATTTTGGCTTGAATTGGGTCATCGGCCGCTGTTCAGTTAATCTCTCTGATCCACACGCGCAGCAGCTCTTCTAGTCTGAGCTTAAAACCCAGTTTAGGATAACGCGCAATCTCCCTTGCTGATAAGGTTCTAGCGTAAGTCTATTTTGAGCATCTGTATGGTAAGCATATTAAATCCGGGATGATATAGCTGTCGAGGGCTTCATCCATGCTGAATAAAGATGATTTCTCAAAATATAAGCACATTCATCACAATGCATTGAGATTCAATGTATGGAAATGATCAGAGTTGTTATAGTTCTGAGTTGTGAATGCTTAGGGAAGGAATTTATGCTTCAAGTGATTAATTATGCACAGATTAATAAATATACATTTTTCCCGACAGAAACGCAGAAAGCCTTTAGCTGAGGAAGCAGATAGGAGACACTTTTCCACCTGAGTTGATTTTTATTATTGCGCATTGATGACTTGGAAAATGTTTGTGTCGCTAGCAGGATGTCGAATGTCGGACCGTGTCGAGATATAAGACAGAGAACGAGGTTCGAATTGATTTTACATTTACATTCATGCATTTGGCAGACGCTGTGATTCAAAGTGCATTCAAGCTATACATTTAATCAGTATGCGTGTTCTCTGGGAATCAAACCCACAACCTTTTGAGCTGCTCACGCAATGCTCTACCAGTTGAGTTATAGGAACTGTTTCTTCATGGGCTTCATGATGAGGACCACATGCGATATTGTGGAGTCATAAATGAAGAAACCCGTTTCTGAATGCGGGTGATAGTAGCTATTTATAGTGGTTTTCAGTGGGCTGTTTTCCACTGTGGTTGTGCTGCTCTTACGTTTAAAGTTGATTAAAGTTCACCCATCTGAAAAACTGATAATGGATGTTCATTATTCTTTTCGCCGTTTGTCTGTCAGAGCTTTTGGATAAGATAAGACAGGAGTTACGTTGGATTTCAGCATCCCTGCCAAGCCTAGAGAGTTAAAATCATCAAGACAGGCTCACTGATGCAAGGTGTCTTCCAGCAGCATCCCTCAAACAGATCACACGGGTCTGATAACGCTCCGGTGTAGGAAGGATACCTTTCATGCCAGCCCAGCCTTGAAGGTGAATCCAGACTCAAACCCCTTAGATCTTTATCTGCCGTTCCCCAAGCTTGTACGCTGTACCCAGTCACCCGAAAAGCGATTAAAAGTGCTTGGTGAAAATCGAGTTTTTTAGTGTTGTTTATGTCATGTGCAAATTCATCGACTGATGCATTTGTAAGCCAAATTCATTGTGTGTGTGTGTGTGTGTGTGAATATATATATATATATATATATATATATATTCAATATATATACTCTATATATAGTATATATATATTGTAAAGGCCATGATTTGATGATTTTTATATATATATGTGTGTGTGTGTTAAAAGTTACTTTTGGTCAACTTTTAAGTATACATTTTCATTTAGATGGCCGCAAAGCTAATAGACATAGATTAAAAAATCCCCAAAACTCAAATCTTGATTTCATGGAGCTTTAATTATGAGCACTTGGCTATGACAGGACGTGATTTAAACGTAATTATTTTCTGCGGACTAATTTCACAGTATGCAGTAACATTATCTCGGCTGTAATCACGCTTCATGGCCTTAAAATTGTAGAATAACCTCAAATTCAGAGTTAGTAGCTTCTGCCGCAACAAATCTGATGTGTACAGTGTTGAGCTCCCTTGAGTTGCTGAGTCTGCTTTCAACTTCCTGAAAGAGGGATCTGAATAATGAATCAAAAGGAAGATTAAGGAAGTTAACCCTGTTTTAAGACCCGAGTCATTTAACTCTGTTCCTAATATAGGAACCATTAGAGGAACAAATGTTATTCCTGTACCAGAATTTTTGTGAATGCATCTCAGAGTCACAGCATGGGTGAGGCGCTCGTGTTTTTGTGCGTTATTTCAAAGCGATTTAAATGCTTCCTTAATCAGGAGTCAACTAGCTGTTTTCACAGTTTAATTCATCTCCGTGCCGTTGTTGCATGCTTAACTGAAACTAGGCGGTATTGCCTTTATCTGCTACAGACAGGTACTCCAGCCCCCTTGGCATGGCATTTCAAACCCTTTCAGGCTGTAGAGAGACGAGCACCTTGGAGCCATATGGAGCAGGAATGCCGCTGAAGAGCCTCTTAATCTTCTCAACATGGATTGAATTTGAGGGTCTTGTTTTCAGGCAGAAAATAGGAGTCCAGTGTGGCTTTCTGCATAGCTTTTGATGCTGCGCTTTTGGCTGCCGCCGCACAGCAGGTTTCTTAAGTAAGTGGATGCAAAGGGGGAGGAGCTAAATGTCAGGTCTGGCTCTCCTGGACCAATTAGATGTGCGTATGCAAATTCTTTCCCTTGTGTATAAGAGGGGATTAAGACCAGTGCTGCTGCATTGAGTTGACTTTGCAGAAGCCATTTGAGGGCTGAACACATTCGAGTGGTTCAAAGCTGCCTTTATCCTTGGCTAAACAGCCTTGTCCAGACCTAATAGCATTTTTCTTAGTTGTTTACAGAGTTTGTTTACATTATTTATGTTGTTACGGCTTATTCAGCTGTGTTGTCGATACAGTTAAGTTCTCTAGTTGTTTTCGTTCCCGTTATCTTTTCTTCAACGAGATCCATTGATTATTTGTAACCGCCTTTTATCACCACAGACCACTATGATTTTTACGCTGTCTTTTTTTAAGGTTTTTATTGCATTCCTGGTCCATCATTTGGCCTATTTTTTTTTTATTTCAGCCCTGTTAGAGAAAAGGCTTTCTGACACAAAATTGGATTTATTGAATATGACACCTGTATGAAGTGTTTACGTTTTTATTGCACCGCATAGTTCTAGTTTCATTTTACAAAGCGCACGGATATTGTTTTCTGTTCTGCCGGAGCAAATTTTGACACATCTGATTCCTGCATCCCGGCTAACAGGGAATGTTCTCAGAACATTGGCTTATGTTCTGTAAACATTCTCTCCAAGTTATCGAACAATATTTTAGTGGTAACGTTACGTATACAATTTCATTCGATGTTTTAAATGCAGGCATAATTTAAGATTTATGCGATTGGATTTTGGCTTTCCCACTGAGTTGCCTTAAGCTTTTGGGAACAGTCCAATTAAAGCTTCTCTAAAGCATTAAAGCTCTTTCAGTAAACCCCCCTCCCCATGACTTTTAAAAGCAGCTGTTATGGTCAGACAGACATATTTCAATTGAGCCTTTATCTCATTTTAGAGGCATGGAGATACTTCATTCTCTGGTTTGTCCTCTGTTTCCCGGCTAACAGCAGGTTTACATGAAATGTGCACTGCAGTGGAAGCGTTTAGGTAAGCTGCAGATCTTCTGAGAATTTGGTGGATTCTCTGACTGATAAACATCAACTTCTGAGGGGCTAGAAAAACAACGTCAGGCTTTTGTGCTTCCTGAGATTTTATTTATCGGCTGGTGATCGCTTGCCAACTATAGCTCCTGACCCATAATCCATCCCTCGCACGCACTCTGCATACTTCATACAACGTTCACTTACTGCAAAATGCGATATTATTGATGAAAAATATGTGAACTTTTTCATCTTTCAGCTTCATATGCAAAGTCAAATATACAATGACAGCCATTCTTAGTGCAAAAAATTGCTTTGTTTGGTCGGGTGCTCTGACATAAGCTCACCCAATGGCGTAAGTCTGAGGCGTATCTGTTTGTCTGAATGAAGGCAGAAGAGGATGAGGTGAAAGGGTTGGTAGGAAAATGCAAAATGTCTTCAGAAAATGTAAAAATCTAGTTAGATTTGCAATTCCAGTTGGTGCTAAATTACATACTTCACCTAAATTACATACTTCACCTTTAATAAGTGCTCCTCAATCCGCATGACTTACCTTCTCCTGCGTTCCACAAACGCTGTGGTCTTTCTGTGTTGCCATGGTGCAGTTGCTATGACAGAGAGCTGTCATGTTTTGTGGCGCTGGGCTGTAGCGATGCGGAGAGTCTCGGGTTTAAGTAACTGAGGTGTAAGAGAGAACAGATGTTTGCAATAATTGAGTCAAAAGCTGAATGGGTATTTTTCTCACACACACACACTCACATACACACACACACACACTCACATACACACACTGGCTCTTATTAGCCACAGTCTGTCCGACTTTGCCACTCAGGAGCAACATAATCATGTCAGATGTTGTCGGTGCAATGACGGGGGAGGTACAGGACGCCCCCCACGTGCCACTGTATGCCACCCATCTGCCTCAGAGCAGGTGGACTTTATGAGAGATCAAATTAGTTTAGCAGAGTTCACAACCCACAATCCACACACATACGGTTCAAATATAAATACTGTCACAGACAACTGATACTTCTAGTGTGTCTGAAGGACATTTACGAAATAGGCTTTGTTGAACAGCACGGAAGACACAAACACTACAATGTGCACTTACTTTTCAGATGATTATTGTAAAATTTGTGTAAAAAATATTGTATACATGCAACACAATATTAAATTTTGCATGTAAATGGTGCTGCTAATAAAGTGAACAAATGAACAAATTAATGAAACAGCATTTCGTTTTACCATAGTGTTCATTTTTTATGAAAACTGTAACTTTCTGGAGGTAAAAATGAACGCAAATCTGTTATTAAGCAAGTGCATGACAGATCAGTGTACAAAACTCCTTACCTTACCCCGATTTGCATTGGTAATTTTATAGTAAAGATTTATCATTTTAGCTGTCGGGTATGATTTCCTGCAAAATGTCAGTTTGGCTTCATTCGACTATGTGTACTGAAATCCAAGTAACCTGCAATTTTATGTTTCAAACAGAGATGGCGGTAGAGAGGCAAAAGTAACAGATTGCAACTTTAAACAGGTTAATCGCAAATAGCACTCGTTAATTTTTCCCTATATTGTAAATGCTTCATTTGAACCCGGGTTTACATCGATTGTTGTTGAAACAGAGAGTGTGAGAAACAGTACAACAGAAAATGTTTGTGGAAGAGGAACTGATTTTTAGGTTTTTTGTCAACGTTTCTTTGATTTGGGACTGTGTTACTGTCAGACAGGGTGAGAAAAGCTGAGTGAAACGATTTTGAAGTGCTCTACCGGTCAACAGTGTTACAGGAACCGTCCTCTACTTTGACCTCTCTTTTCCTTTCTCCTCTGCAATTCTTTTTATATTCTATTCGATACTTGAGGCAGTGTGAGTGTCCAGAGAAGACAAAAGTCTGAGAGGGAGGTCAGAATTGTGTGGGCTCTCGCCTGTGAGTGTACGTTTCAAAACTGAGAGAGGATCCCAGACCTGATTTGCACATAGATTGGATTGGCAACTTTAATTTGGACTCTAGCCCGTTCGGGTTAAAGGAATAGTTCACCCAAAAATGAAAATTCTGTCATCATTTACTCAGTCTCTTGTCCTTTCCTGTGACTTACTTTCTTCCGTGGAAACACAAAGGTGATGTTTTGAAAAAAATCCAGCCTCTTTTTTTTGCGATATAATTACAATAAATTAGGAACTGGTGTTGTCAAGCTCAAAAGTTACATAAAAAAACTATCTTGTGCACTATTTTCTGAAGTATTCTGAAGTCATATGATAGAATTAAATGTATTTTGCTATTCTCCGACATTTTTGGCCTCCACAACATCTCTCAAATCAACTATGACTCCTTAAGACATGTCACATGAGTTTGATGTCACTGACTTCATATGTCATGTGTTTTTCCGTGTCTCATGAGCAAATCCCACTGACAGCAAATCTACAATAATAATGCGTGACTTCTAAAGGTGCTGTGTTTGAAGATTCACTTTTGTTGTTGTTGTTTTTATTTGCTTTTTTGTCATTTATTTGCTTTTGTCATTTTTGTCACCTTTTTGTTCCCCATTCACTCCCATTATATAATAAGGAGCAGCCAGAATCTACCAAATCTACCTCTACATCAGAAAGAACATCATGGGGATTTTAAATCAATATGAGGGTGAGAAAATTCTGACAGGATTTAATTTTTTTGGTGAAACTGTGTCATTGTGTTCACATTGTGTTGAGTATGTGTGTGCATAATACATTTCATCTACGAAGCTTTTATTATATAATATTTATAATATACCTACCGTAAATATTTATCACAGTTTTGCTTAGATCAGTTTAAAACAGTGCAGTAACGTTTCTTTAATTACAGCTTTCAGATTACAGTAACCGATTAGCCCACTCTTACCTCATTCTCTATTTAAAGACTACAGCAACTGGATGGGATCCGCTTTGTAAACTCACGTCACGCTGCTGCTGCATTACTAATGACTAAACTCTTTACCCACCCTTCCTTAATTAGTCATCAGATTTCTCAGTGAATATAGATGCAAGCCTAGCCATAGCTTATTCAGATTCAAATGTTTGTTGTGACTATCCTATATTGAGTCATTTTGTTTATGATTTGCACTCTCATTACTCTGAGATAAACCCACTTCCTGTGGGGCAGGGGTGGAGCTGAATTCCTGGCAGTTGGGACAGGAAGTTTGGAGAGATCCTTTGCATTTCCTTCCTGTACTGATACAATGCTCGGTGTCTTTGTGTATTTGTACTAAATCTCCAGCAATGCATCACAGAACACTGTGTATATATGCACACCATCCATTGAATGGTTGTTCAGGTGTAGTGTGGTAGTCATTTATTGGTGGTGGTATTACAATAATAATCAGTTCATAAGCACTACCCCAGCTAACAGAACGCTCTCTATAACATTTTCTAAAAGTTCTCTTAAAGTTATCAAAAATATTCTTGCAGTAACATTAGTAGAGTGTTGTAATGTGACAGATCATATATCTAAAAAATTCTTAAGTTGTTAGTGAAACAGTTTAAAAACATTGAATAATGTTCATAAAACCAAGCAATGTTGTTAATGCAACGTTTAAAAAAAACACTGACATTTTAATGTTGTTAGCTGGGAATGTTGTTAGCTGGGACTCTTTGGTGTCTTTCCTGAGGGGATAGTGCGACGCTAGTTTTCTTGTATTTTGGCCAATCTACGTAAGAGGTGTTGAAGTGAAACTAAACTGTTTTGGCAGCTGTAAGGCTGGGCTGGTTGGGTCACACTTCCAGGAATCCAGCTGTAATTAGATTGAGCGTGCTAGATCTCTCTGGACAAGACACACATACGGATGCGCACACGGACACACTCGCAGATACACAAACAAGCCATTTCTCTTGGTACACCCAGTACTGCCACTTCTTGCACTAATGAGGGTTTGATATCAGACCGGCTGTGGGCAGATGTGATATCTGCTGGAGATCTACTACTTATTGGAACACCAGATAATGACTTGTGGTGTTCAAGGAAAACCGCTCCTATAAATAGATTAATTTGCCTGCATTCAAATATATTTAGTCATTTAGAAATCGCAATATTTACATTGTCTTAGCCTGCACAACTCGCTGTCACAATGCAGGGATGTTGTTTATAGCACAAAAGTCATGGTGAGGGGTTTGCCAGCATCACTAATAAGCAGACAAGACTAGTTGGGCAGCACAGTTGAATTGTGTACATAATAGAGTGGCATGAAAATGAAAAGGTATAGACCAGGTCTCTGGTTTATCGTGGTTCCCCTGTTTAGCAGGAGCTCAGGTGAAAGAAGCGCCAGAGAAACCTTCCAACCACAAAGAAAGATGATCCATATTTCATCTGAATCAGTGGCATGCCCTGGTCCTCTCCTCCCCTGAGGCAGTTCAAACTCCGGGCATGTGAGGTGGGAAATGAACCAGCCAGCTGCATGAATACTACATGACCAGGAGTCAGAGTAGAAGGCTCGCTGTTCAAAGCTTCATGAGATATTCAGAGCTCGCAACGAGTCCACCAGCATGAATTCCTCCCTAACCTCAGCTTCATTTAGATGTTTAGAGTGTGTGTTTCTGTGGAACATCTTAGACTTATTGCAGAAGTACATTAGAGTAGCTGTACAACCTCTGCGAGCTAAAACGCTAATTTGTTTTGAAGCTAGATCCAGCGATGCTTTCATACAGAGTGTGTTCTACAGGTTACGGTTGGTGCGGCAGTTGACGGCTGCTTGCAGATTGTTATAAACTCGAGGCACGGGCAATAATAGCCTTTGTTTTAGCGTAATGGAAGAGCACTCCTCCTTCATTGTGGAGTAGAGGGAATGAATTAGCTACGCTTCAGCTATTGGTTTATTAGCACCGGCTCTTTTGTTGTGTGCCATTAATCTATGATTAGAAATCTAAACAGGCAATTAGGAGGCAATATTCCAAAATCAAAATCCAATCTGCCTCTAATCAAACACACCTTCGTAGTGGGCCGCTCAAATTGAATGGCAGTGGGCTGGAATACATTAGGAGTAATGATGCCCCAGCATCACTTCTCTGTCTCGTCTCTCTTTATCTCTCTCTATATAGCTATCTCTCTTTTGGTCTCACACCCTTGTTCTCATCCATCTCCATACTTCGTTCTCTCTTGTTTGATTGACACTATGTAACCTACTTAGAGTATCAACCTTGTTTGTGGTATTTGCGTTGATTTATGGACCTATACAGTACTGACAAAGATGCACTGTTCAGCAAGATTGATTGTTGTGCCGAAGACAGCAGTGCAAGGATAATTGTAATCCTCAATAAATGTAACATGAATAACAACAATTTTATGTGTATAGTGTGTGTATGTATATAAGTGTGTATGTGTATATAAGTGTGTGTGTGTGTGTGTGTGTGTATATATATATAAAATACAAAATAAAGCTTTTTGTGAATAAAGTTTTCTGTCAGGGTTAGGGTGTGGGTTAGGTTATAGTGTTTACAACTAGCTGCATTTAAAAACAACAGAAGATGTCCCAATTTATGATAATAAATTAAATGCCCATTTAGATAATAAACGTATGTGTGCATGTGCGTATACTTGTGTAACTACATATCGAAGGCTAATAAACTTATATATTTGCTCCGTCATTCTCTGCCTACAACCAACAATAGCGAGTGCTGTTGAGCTTTTCTTCTCCAATGTCTCCAAAGCCCAAAGGATCAGATCCAGTTTCCTCATGTAGCTTGTGCTTTTAGGGCTTGTATGGATCCTGTGAGAATATTACTTACAGATGGACCTTTCACACAAGGTATGAATAGCCAGACCATCTCAATGGCCTCCACAGACATGATCAAGAGGGTTTCTAATGGATCGTCTGGATCCTTGATTTCGCAGTCCGTCTCCATGACGCTGTAACATGCAGATGGTTGGTTGATCTCACAGACGCCTTTCTCGAGCACCTCGGCCAAGCGTCGCATGCACACGCAACGCAGCCCTGCATCGCATTACTGCACGGGCCATGGAATGCCAGTCTGCATTCAGTTCAGCATTTGTAAAGTGTATTTCAGGTGCTGAGAGACTCATGACATGCCTTAGTGATGTTTTAGCATTGAGATGGATGGCCGATGCACACATGGCTTTTGCTGTCTGTCTTTGTATGGGATGTATAGGAAATCTTGAAGTAACTAATGCTTAGATTTCACATTACCACCTATATTGTATATATTACATATATAACCAGGATATATTGTATTGAGCTCACAGATCTGTGTGTATATGTCCCTCCTGCATTATGCCTTATATCACTGGATATATTGCACAGCCTTTATCTGAAAGCACAATATAAGCTGTGCTGTAAATCAGCAAGCGTTTCCATGACAGCCTGCGCTTCCTTTTCCTGAAACATGTTGGAGCTGCAGCTCTCTCTCTCTGTCTCTCTCTCGCTCTCTCTCTCTCTCTCTGAAGTCTATCACTGATTTAATCATGTCTGATTGGCTGCACTTTAGGATGAGATAAAGATATGACCCTTCCAAAAATGATGGTGTTTGATTGATTGATTAGATTAGGTAAATGGTTGGTCCTTTGAAATAAGATACAAAAAAAATACAATTACACAAATGTGACCTGTGGTGGAAAAATGAGTCCAAATGAGCATGGGCTAATTATGAGCTACAGGCAAAATAAATGAAAAATGTCAATTTTGGTCTAATTTGAGGTTTTCACAAAAATGAGGTTCATTAAGTCCTCGTCTAGTGATCACAGGGCTCCCAAAAGCTGTTTTCTGAGAGGTGTACCTAAATCTTTCCTTTGTTTTAATAATCCATGACAAATGAGGCCTGGTGCTTCAGACAGGTGTAGCTTATTTATTTTTTGTCTGATTCCAGCAAATCGCTCGCATGGAGAATGTGAAAATACCAAAAACTCATTATGGAAAATGTGTTCACTGTGACTCATTTTGCCAGCAAGGTTCTACCGTGGTTTTGTGGACCGATACATGGTATTGGATTTATATTGGAGTACAGTGTGGAGTACAGTATTTACATGGTTCTCGTTGGTAATTCAAAGAATACTGTGGTGCCATGTCCACAAAACCACGGTAGAACCATTGGTCCATTATTGTATTTTAAAAGTAGACAGAAAGTGAGAACAGAGCATTCAGTCATTCTAGAAAGTTGATAAGATGTCCCACGGTGCCTCGCCGCCAGCTATCCTGTCCTTCTGAGTATCTGTATTGCAGTGTTGTATTTCAGAGGCAGGCTGATATTTGAGCTGTTAACAGCTGGACCTTCAGTGGCAAAAACAGCAAACAGGAGTCGTAACTGCTGTAGGGAGAGCCAGAGCAGTGACAGTAGGAAGTCAAACACATGTCTTTCCTGCCCTGCCCGTGGCCACAGCCCAGAGACCCTATGTGAACTGATCTCTTGGCAAAAGCTCCGAGCGCCTCTCCCCGGAGAACACATTGCTGAATCACAGCCAAAAAAACAGTATTTGTGGTGTGGTGTTGATGTGTGTGCACATGGACCTTTGCCCTCCAAAAACCCTGGATAGCAACAGCCTGAAGTTACTTCACCTACTTCATGCAGTGCTACTGTGCATCTCTCGCTCTCTCTTGCACTCTCTCTCTCTTGCTGTCTGTCTACTCTTCTCGCACCCTCAATTTCAAACAAACAGCTCATGCAGTTTCACTGTGCATCTCTCTCTATTTTCCCCTTCTCTCTCTCTCTCTGTTGCGCTCTCTCACTCTTGCCGTCGATCATTTCGCACCCTCTGTTCAAACAAACAGCTCTACTGCAAGGCCATCATCATGCCTCCCGTAACCCAGCCCACTTGTTTTCACAGGTTTTACCTAAAGCAAACTTCTGTTTTTGTTTTCATAGCATTGGAAGGGCTGGGTTCTTTTGTTTGGGGCTTTTGTTGCCTGCCGCTTCATCTTTACTATTTTTACTAGCCCAAAAGAAGTGATATACGCACTGTGTTGTCAGAGTTGCATTCCAGAGAGGGAACACTGACCGTAAGCTGAATTATGTGTGTAGATGTGCGAGAGTGCAGGCGAGCGTGTGCTTTTTCAAGCCCCACTGTAAGCCACAGAGTGCCAGAAATCTTTCAGGAGGGTGTAACTTGGATACGCAGCGAATTCTTTCCAGATGTTCAAAATTACTGTCACAAAAATATTTTTCATCTAGCGAGACTCGTGGGGGGTAAATGCAGTCACGTAGATTGTGTTTTTATTCATTATTTAAACAAAGCCTGAAGACCTGTGCCAGCCGAAAAGTTGTGCGTCGCTGAATAAATATTCTTCTTTTTGGTTTGTTTGTTTCAGAGGGAGAGAGGTTGGCTTTTGAGGTTTGTGCTGATCTGTCACCGTTTTCGCCTGGCTTTTGGTCTAGACTTAGAACAAAAGAACAAAAGGGGTGGTCAGGGTTGGCAGAAGAGAGGGGCTTCTCAAAGCTGTTGTTAAAGAGACGGTTGCAGCCAGAGAGTAAGGAATGCCTAAAATGACGTTCGGAGAAGATGAGAGGATGGAGATCTGGCAGTGGATCAGTCATGTGGACCAAAAGATTAGCAAAGCCAATACAGGCTGCTAGCTTCTCTGTGTTGCCTTTTTCTTTTATCCCCCGTTCTTCCATCCCTTTATTTAGTTAAGCCTATCTGCCAACCCTCGTCCCTAAACGAGTTTGACCATCCGTTACACACGGCTCTCGGTGGAATGCCACAGGCCGGCCCCTCCTTCCTCTTTTTCTGTGTCATTCTGCCCCATTAGGACACAGCCGTCTGTTGGCTCAGGCCTGGCTGAACCAGAGCCGCCTCTGAGTGGACCCCACTTTGGCTCAATAGTCAGACTCAGGGCTTCAGCTGCTCTCTTGCCCTCGTGAGACTGACAGGAGCTGGACTGCCACCACTCATTAGCTCTGTTCCAAACCCTAGTGAACGGTTATGCTGTTTTATGTCTGCAAAAATAAATGGAACCATGTAAGTGACTGATTTGAAGCACTCTACATAAGCAGCAACTTTGGGAGTCACAAAAACAACATTCCTCACAGAATGACTACAGGAGACACTACAACAATCAATTTTTAATTAGTAAGTAGGTTTAATAAAGATTTATTTCTGTAGCACCTTTTAAAACAGTGTTTACAAAGTGCTTTACAGAAAACCTATAACAGTCCGAGTGCACTGGACAATTTTATTGCTACTTCTCCGTAATAAATGACAATGTTTTTTGTACCATTTATAATCCATTTACATCCATCTTGGATTTAATTTTTCACAGAGCTTGGCCCAGTGCATTGTGGGATTGCCTAAAGCACACTTGCTATGCCAACTTATAATTTCACAGCAACAAGACATCTTAAACAGAATAATTAGGTTGTCTATCTTTTGGACTAGCCCTTGCATCTGGAGTGTGTCTACACAGCTAACAGGGAGCATTCTCAGTATATTGGCTAACGTTCTCAAAAAGTTATCAAAAAACATTATTGCAGTAACGTCAAACATTTTTTATTGTTATGTATTGTTCAGTAGTTAGTGGAAATGCTACAGAATTAAAAAAAATGTTCAAATAATGTCTTTATAACCAAACAATAACGTTAGCCATGTCTAAACAACAGGACATTTTGAACAGTTGAAGAACTTTGAAGATTACATTGTTAACCTTTTGTGTTACTTAATGGGAACGATAGGGAAACATTCTTTCAACCCAAAATTGTTAGCTGGGTACGATGCCTTGCAGGGTTTTAGAACAGATCCATTGTTTCTCCTCCATTCCATTACCTTCTGTTTCGTTTCACTCCTGCAGAAGCTGTATGCGTGCCCTCCTCTTAGTTATTTGTTTTTTAAATGGTTTGATTTATTTGCTCAATTTTCCACACGTACAGCACAGTAAAATGCAAGCTAATTCCCGCTCACTGTCGCATCTCTGACGCGGCATGACTTTTGGTCATGAAGACGGATACTTGGAAGGCAGGGAGCTGATGGGAAGCGCTTACGACCCAAGGTTATACAACCATTCTCGGCACAGGGATTAATTGTGTGTGATCTTACTGATGATTGCTGCCGTGAGGTCTGACTGAAATCCTGTTAGCCCGAGTCAGTACATTTGAGGGAGAGGCTGCAGCCGTGGTGATGCATGGCAACTGCAGTGAACAAATTGGAGACGCAGAAATGAATCCTCTCTGTATCTTCCTGACCTTCTCAGAGAGATATTACGTTAGATGATAATGTTTTGCTTGCTATACAGACTGTTCTAGCTTTGTAGACTAAGCTTGTTGGTTATTATGGCAAAATGTTAAATGCTCTCTCATTTGTACGTCGCATTGGATAAAAGCATCTGCTAAATGAATAAAATGTAAATGTTCAGAAGCGATTTATCAATCGAAAAGAAAATCAACTTTCTGTTTTCAGAGCTAAGGCTGTGTTCACAGTGCAATATTAGCTTACTGCCTACTAAACACCATGCAGTGTGCACTGTATACTGCCTGCTGTTATCTTAAAACAGAAAGTGAAATGGTAAACATTATTCCACAGTACAAGTATTAAACAAGTATTATACAAGTATTATACTACTATACTGCACAGTGTTGTCATGACTCCACTTACTTTACTGGAACTGGAAGGTCAAGTGCATTGCATTGTGGGAAACAGTATATTAGTAAGCTCTGGTTTATACAGCATATATTGGTAGAAGTAGCAGGTTATCCAGATCTCTTATGCATACAGAAAATCCACATTCAGTACTGTACCTGAAGCAAAAGTAGTACGGTAGTGTGCCGTATTGAACACAACCGTAGTTTGTCATTTCCTTTTAGGTTTTTATATACACATTTATTATGTATTAATCTAGTTCCTAATCTACACTTTTTGTATTCACTGACTCTGATTCAAAAGCAGAATGTTGTGTACACTAACATAACTGCTGTCTTTTAGCAAAAATAGAAGCGTTTTAGATGGTTGTTGTTTTTGAGGCGTGAAGTTGCTCTTTCAGCTGTGCACATGGGTGGTCTTGGGGGGCTTTTCTCCTCTTTATCCAGTGCGAATCAGAAACAGACACGATAACCACCTGAGTGTCTTTGGTATTCAAAAGCATTTTAATTGCCAGTCGTTTTTCTCATTTGCCTATCTTCCCCATTTGCTGCGGCTCACCTTATCTCCTTCTCAATTTGCCATTGTGCATGGCTGATATTTATCTCCCATACCTCTTCATCACTCCTTACCAGGAAAAACAGATGAAATTAATACCCAGCTGACATTTTTTAGTAAGGAACCACGCTGTGCAATTACAAACCCCTTAATTATGTGCAAATTCACATCAACGACAACACAAGATTATAGAGGGTCTGAAATGCGATATCGCACCCATGAATTGGCCTTAGCGTTTCTCGCGTAGAAAACTCTAGGTGAACTTTGGGCTTAAGGTCCATATGTTGTTTTCTTTAGCTTGTTTCCTTAACAATGTCCTTTGTTAGCCTTCGTTCCTTGGACTGTTGCTAAGGAACACCCTCTAAAGAGCCCTGCGGTTCACCTCACAGCTTTGAGGTTGCGCTCAGCACTTGAGAACTCTCATATAAAAGCGTTGCCTATGTGCAAAACCATTGTGCTGAAAACAAAAAGTGTAAAATAAAATAAAAAACTGCGATTGACGCATTAAATGCGCACAAAATATTTAGAATTATCGCGATCAACTGTCTTTCAGTTGTGGGTGTTCCATTCTTG
>JAZGTI010002587.1:11215-35520 GCA_036877585.1 Botia kubotai | reverse complement strand
TAAGTATCCTAACTGTTAGGTCCGTTTGGTCATGCTAGTGAAACAGAAATGATATACTTCACTTTTAAAAGAAATACATAGACACAAAACATAATTTTATGAACTATTGTGGACAAAAAAATGTGGAATATATACTTTCATAAATTTCATAAAATATTAAAGAACCTTTTATTGTCACATGTTCAGGGCTGATGGAATATTGTGTCACCATTGCGTTGGTATATAGAATATATAATATTGTGTTTGTATTTTTACTTAGAACCTTATAAATAAAATGCACGTTTAATTCTTATCTGTATTAAAACGTGATTTTGCTGCAATGTAGTATTAAAGGTATATTGTTGTAATAGTGTTTTGCAGTAAAGATGTGCTGTGTTTTGAGAGTGTTACGTACACACATGCAGACCGAGATTAATCATAGATGCACAGTTGTGCTCTATTAAGTTCCTGACCTAGATTGGTTTGTGCTAATGACTAGAGCATCTTGTACAAAGGCAGTGGAGGGGAGCAGAGCTGTAGATCCATTCACTTGCATTATTAGAGAAAACTGCCTGCAGCTTCCCAACCAGACAAACTATGTGTGTCTGTGTGTATGTGTGTGTGTTGATTTTCTACTATTGTGGAGATCAGATGTCCCCACAAGGGTGGTGAGAGTCACACGCCTACATTGTGGGGACCAGCCAGTGATTTCCATGAGAAAAACTGAAGATAAAACATACTAAATGAAAATTAAAAAATGCAAAAAGGTTTGTACGAGGGTTAGGTGATAGAATATAATGTTTATGAATAGTCCCCATAGAAGCCTAATATGTGTGTGTGTATGTGTGCGCGCGAGTGTGTGCACGCGTGTGTCTTTCTGCCTGTCTGTTTGTGTGTGTGTGTGTGTGATTATAAAACAGAGCCACTTGCCTTTTAACTCAACCACACCACAATCCCAACTGCTTTATCAGCTCTTTCATCTACGTCAGTGACCCCTAGTGGTTCATGTTGAGACCGCAGTGCAGAAATTTCTAATTCAATAAAATAAATAAATAAAAAGCATATATAAATATATATATAAAACGTGTAAAACTAAAACAATACATATATTAAATCTGAATAATTTATTGGAGTTTAGAACAGGCAGTTTAAGTAAATATTAAAAAGTGTTCAAAGCACCATTTTTGGGCTCAAGTGATCATTAATTTCTGGAGCGAGATCCTGTTTGCCTCTTAGCAGTGTTTTCCTGATGACAACTGTGTATTTGGTTGAAATAGTTTTTTTAATTGAATAAAGTGTTTGTGATATATATATGCACATATGATTTGTATAAACAGCTACTTTTAAAAGTACTTTTTTCTGTCAGGGAATCAAGACACCTTTTGCTCCCCTGGTGTTTGATGTACAGCATGTAGTCACCAGCAGCGGTTAACTGGACCACGCTAGTCAAGCAAACTTAAATACTAGCTTGAAATAGACCGTACTATGATAACCATTGAGGGGGTGCAACACACCCCCAAAGCTCTCTAATGGTTTGTTCTGGAGGGTTAAACATATTTGCTTTAGTTTGCCTCAGGCTCATTTGATCAGGTGTTTGGTTTCCATTAGATCCTTTTGTTTGTCACACACTGGTCATCATTAGCTGATAGCATAGTGGCATTGTTTTGCTAATGTTGGGCTATTTGATCACTGAGGTTATTTGCTTTTTACTCCAGTCTAATCTTATCTGAGAGCATTTAGGAAAGTGACTAGAGAAGGTTTAGTTTTGGTTAGCCATTGGCTACTGAATGTTTGAGTTAAGATTACATTTACATAGCACACATAACACAAAGTGGCTTAACTGTGGACTGTTGATCTAAAAAGAGAAACTGAGGAATATACACCTGATACTGTTATGTTTGCATGCTAAACTAACTGCCTTAGTAATTTTCTAGCTCTTGGTGTTTGATGGAAATCACTGACACATCTAAACTGTAATAATACTGCACTGTATTACTGTATTACAGTAATACATAATACTGTAACACGGTAATAGTTCCATATATTTTGATTTAGTTTATGATCTCTCTTCTTTATAAACTTTGAAGGTGATCTGTGTCTGTTTTGGATGAAGCAGACAAATCCAAGCTAACAGGGAATGTTCTCTAAAAGTTATCCCAAAGTTACCAAAAACATTCTTGCAGTAATGTTAGTATAATGTTTTTTAACGTTATATGTCATATATATCAAATATGTTCTTAAGTTGTTTGTGGAATGTTTTAAAATTTGATTTATTAAACACTGTTCTTATAACTAAGCAATAGCATTAAAACAACCTTTAAAATACTGAATGTTTTGAACATTCAAAGTTACATTTTTGTTAATTAATGGAAATATTAGGGAAACATTCTTGTAATATACCAAATGACCACCATTATAATTTTCAGAATACTATTACAGATATCTGAAGCTGGTATGTATTCCTAGTATATATATATATATATATATATATACTTACTTATATGTTCTTCTGCTTCTGTATTGTTTTCTACAGTCATTTACATCCAAGCGTTCATAGATTGGTGAACAGTTGATTGTATTCACTGAATGTCTTATGGGTCTGTGGCAGTCAGTATATTTAACCAGTTGTTTCTTTATCTGCAGCGGTCTCTGATCTGGACACTGAAAGTAAGCTGAATGGACATTATCAGACCTCGTGGCACCTGCAGAGAAATGTGTTCCTGCCATCCACCCGACCAGCATGTGTGGGAGAGCTGCATTGCAATGCCAAGCAGAGTCTGCGGGCGCTGTACAGAGGTCAGTCATTAAAAAAAACCAATGTCAACCAACTAACAATATCCAGATTCATTCTGTATTACTATGAACATACAATTAGCCGAGTTCTGATTTTTGCTTTGCTCAGAGGGTTCTAGTCATTGATAGTAGACACTGCCCTCTAGCGGTTAAACATAGGTACTAAAAACGAATAGAATTATTTATGATAGGTCATGCTCAGAATAAAAGTTAGACAAAAGAACATCAGAACTGTGGCATAGTGGTTGCTACATGTGCTACAGCCTATTCAACTGTGTAGCTCATGTGGGTGACCGGTTTGAGTCTGGATTGCAACCTTTTTCTCTATTTGTGACGCTGTCATTTGGCCAAAAACTGGCCAAAAGCCTTTCTAAAAATCCTGAACTTTGCAACAATCATGATTATATATTGTTATTTATGAGTGATATGTGAATTATAAATGACCACACCAAGACATGATATACAGAATAATATGCAATTATTCTGCATGCACAGGCACTTTATACAGGCGTATGTGCCTGTGTAATTCTTTATGTCATTAGCATTAAGGTAATGTTGTTTAGACTGTTGTTTTTTTGGTCTGTGCACTGTATATGTTTCTAATGCAGACATCTGTTTAGAAGTGTACGCACTGTATTTACACTGTGTATGAATATCAACTTCAGATCAGCAGCAGAGGCAGGAGGCCAATGAGAGAGAGCGCAGGGTGACCATCTCAATCTCCATGGCTCCGCCCATGCCCACCTACCCCTCCCCTCGTGAGCTCAGAAGATCTGGACAGAGAGAGGGACACCTGACAACGGTAAACCCCCTTCTGTCTCTATTTTATTCTGTGTTTATAGAGTGTGAAGTTTCTGTTAGACTTTGTTGTGTGTTGATGATAGTGTGTGTGTGTGTGTGTTTAGGAGAGAACAGAAAGAGATTTAGTAACTCAAACAACACAAACACAGGTAAACATCCATCTGTGTGTTAACCAAAACTTCATGCTGGATAAACTGCATCTGATCCACTGTACTGCATGAACCTTTTACTTCAGCTGGATATATCAACCCTTGTTGGCCTTTATTTTTGTTTTGCCTCTAAATATTGTACATGTGACGCATGTTGTCAACACATATTGATGTTTCATTGTGCCAGTATTCATGAAATCATAATGGTCCAAGTTTATTTGTTGAACCTTTGACACATTTTATCTGAATGCCGTTTACCACACAGACTGTTAAACACATACTCGTTTATTCCAGGCCAGTCATTAAACAATAAATCATCTTTGGAAGCTGGTGGGCAAACAACATTCATCCGTTTGTGAAATCCTAATAATAACCCTGTTTATTTCAGAATATTCAATGTCTGACTGCAGTCAGTCGCGTATAACGTCAGTCAGCTGTGTGGAATTATATAATATACATCTCCTAACCAGGTGCACCGCAGTATGCAACAAATGGCAAATCCTCTGCTATTTCTGAGTTTATGTAGCGTCAAAAATTGACGGTCAAGTACACTGTTGTATATTAAACATAATTGTCTGTGACAGAAACATTATTTGGTAATAAAACGTGTTGCATCAGGCCTGGTTAGGATATACACTGTGTCCCAATTTGCATACAGTCTATTATAAATAGTATGCTAGATTACAATTAGTGCTGTGCAAAATTATAGTACCTTTAAAATAGTATGTTGAAGGTGCTGAAATGTGTACTAATTTTAGTGTATTTTCCAAATGGCCTATTTGGAAATCTATAAACATGCAAATATAGTCATGATCAGTCACAAAGACGTGGTGTGGAATGATCACAAAGAACATCACAAAGTCAACAGTGAAGTATACTGTGTATCTCTAGTGCATAGTATACAGTATGCAAGGGAATAGGGACACAGCTATAGTGTTAGATATGTTTAGCCAGTATTGGTGTTAGACATGTTCTTAATTATATGTAATCACCCAAATCTATGTTATCACAGGTCATGTTTGGACAGCGCAATAAATCACAGCTGTTATTTAAATAACATTTTTTTTGCCTTTAAGTTATGAACCTATATTCAGAAGACCAGAGTGGACTGTACGGTTCCCACATTTCCGATCATGTCCGCGAGCGATATTCCTGTTTCACCTTCATCCACACATTCATTTCCATCTTTGTGTTTTGTGTGTGTGTTGTAGTTCCAAGGCACCCGGTCCTCCTCCCCTACTGAGTGTTGTCATTTCTCCCCATGGAGCAGAAAGGTATTTTTCCTGGTCCTCTGCTGAATCCTTCACACTGACTTTGAAGCACTTGTAACGTCTGGAGGGCTCTCAAAGTTTCTTCTAACATCTGTAGTTCTCTGTAGCTTCTCTCCTGGCTGTCTTGATGCTTCTGTTTGGATCTACTATGCATGTATGTGCCTAATCATAGAAAACTGATATTTTTTTCATGCTTAAATGTGTAAATGTTATTGCATAGATATCACAAAATCAAACCTAGTGAATTTTATTTAAACTAAAGATTAAATAGACGTTTATAAGCAAAGCATTTCATAAAACAAGTTTGTAACGTTTAAATACTAAAACCTAAATAATAAACACATAAAAAATATCTTTGTTAGGACAACTGGCAATGACCGCTTCTTAAATTCCATGACTAGAATCTTTGGACACACTGCACAACTTTATGAGTACGGAGCAGAGCTCTGAATTCCCGCTGTGGGCTGAGCTGAATGGAGTGAATATCAGTATGTGTGGAATGCGTGTGAGTGACACACTCGCGGAAGTGCGCAAGTCTGAGGTTTCCTAATCACAGGGTTTCCAGGGTAGAGCCAGCGTCAGTCTGTGGCAAAAAAACTTAATTGCCCATCAACTCCTGACACTGTGGCTTAGCCACAAACCCCTGCCTGAGTGCCTGACCCACAAACCCCTTCCTGAGTAAGTCACAGATAGATTTTCAGAGTGAACGAGAGAAGAACCTTATACCTTGAGTGTATTTAGGATGAAGAAATACACGTGCAACACATGCAACGGGATATTTCTTGCATTAATCCGCTATAATGAAAACATGAGGATTTTGGATTAGTTGCTGAGTTAAGTGTGAGTTATTTAGCTGGTGAATGACAGATGAAGTGGTAATTTAAGGGTGTTTTGGGAGTTTAACCCTGTTTTCATTATGACTATTTTTTGGATCAGTTTATCTTTAAACCTGTGCTTTGGTCGTATAAAATTCACGTGCTTATGTTTATGTAAATTCTCTTGTCTGTGGTTTCTGTCTTCTTTTTCTGGTCTTAAACTTCATGAATGACATTTATTCTCCTAATGTTTCGTGTTTGTGCTCTCTCTCTCTCTCTCTCTCTGTCTTTCTCTCTTTTTCTTTCTGTCTCCCCTAATCAAAATAGCCTTTGGACATGAGCCAGAAGGTTAAATCAAACCGTTACATTCGGCTCTTTGCCTACCTCTCTTGCTCTTTTAAGCTCTATACTCTCCTTTTCTTTCATTTCTTCTTTGATCATGTGTTTTTTAAAACTCCACTTCACGCATTCTCCTCCGACAAACAAATCAGTTAAAACCCCCTTTGATTCTGTCTGTGTCTTTTCGTGCCTGTTAAACTCGTCCCTCTTTCATTCCCTCCTCTTTTCATTTTGGGAGAAGTTTCCATGGTAACACTTTTTAAACCGGTGTTTATTGTGAGCTTGTGATTGGTTAGCTTGGAAAGGGACACACTATATCACAGCTTTACCGCTGTGTATGTTCATATGTGTGATGGGCCGACAGCCTCATCCCCTAAACCTTCTCAAAGTCCTTAGTTAAGTCTTTGTAAGCACTGCAAGGTAAGTTTGCCACTTTAACTTTTTGGATTAGTTGCTGAGTTAAGTGTGAGTTATTTAGCTGGTGAATGACAGGGAATGACATGGAGTGGTAATTTAAGGGCGTTTTGGGAGTTTAACACTGTTATTTATTAAAGTGTTGTGACGTCTGCCTTATATTCGTCCTGGGTTGTTTAATTGCTTCTGATTTTCACTGAAACCTGTTTTACACTGAAACCTGTTTTACACTAACGCTTCCTCACTCTCACTCCCTCTGCATGCTTGAATGCTTCTTGGTGCATGTGCATGTTGATCATTTTTATTCAAAAAAGTCTGTAGTCTGTTGTGAGCGCCTATTTACCAGTGTTCTCCTAAAAGTGCACAAAATTAGCAGATGTATTTATGCATGTAAATATACGTTTACAAGGAAAATGTACCAAAATATCAATGACTCATGTTGCACTCAGGGGCTAATACAGATTTTGTTCAGTAAAACATTGTCCCTCCCCCTAATACCACCTGCCTTTGGTTGGCAATAGAAAGTAGGTACACACATGTTTTGTAACTAAAGACAATTGGGTATTTAAAAAGGGGTGAGTCTACTTGTCCCACCCCATCTTGCTGTTTTAATAGGAAATACTTCAACAGATAAAAGTAAACAGTGCTGTTTCCTGCCATTTATTCTAATGTCTTTATGACTATAGCAGGTGGAACTATATCTGACATTAGCTTGTAAGTAACCATAGTAACCTCACATCAGTATATAATCTATTGTTTTGCTAGGCTGATTCTCCTGGTGATTCTGATTCAGAGGTGGTGGCTCTGGGCCACCGGCCAAAGTGCCCGATCCCAAACGTTCCCTCAACGTTGGACACACAGACAAACTGGCCTGGAGTCCTGCCCCTGCCCACCCCAGAGGAGAAGATGAAAACAGACTCTCAAGTCATCACCTCGTGCATTGTCCCCATTAACGTAACAGGTGTGTGGAGCGCCCCCTATTGTTTGGTGATGATATTGCATGCTAAAACAATACTGAGAATGAAAAATAAATGGCTTTTCTTAGTGCCATATACTGCTGTATATAGTATGGTTTAATTATAAGAAGGACATTTTGTTAAATGTGATATTGTCATAACTACTGAAGGAGAACTTTGGTCTGTCAGTATCCATTGATGTTGCAGAAGTGTACAAATGTAGCATGTGATTCCTACCAAGCAATTATGAGTCCAAATATCAACAGTTGTAACAGTTCTTTTTTAATATGTTAAATAGCCAGGATGATTATTTAAGTAAATTTTCGGTCATTTTTTGGGTTGTTCCTATTTGTAGTTTTGAAGTCATATCTTGAAGTCATATCTACCAGCTTTTTCTCTAGATATTGTTAATTGGCATCAGTATTTTTTTAAATGACAAGATCTAAGCAGAACTTTTGCTGTACTAGTTTTACATATGGCAACATGCCTTGCAAACAGTTCTCGTCATTTTGCAATGTAACCAAGTGCTTGACCAAAGATCCCCTCTGGCATCAATGAACAGAAGGATTGACTTTCAAGAGTGCTGAATTTTGCGTGTATTGTTTTCAGAGGAGGGTGCCATCGCTGCTTCTCCTTCAGCGATATCAGCTTTCCTAAGTGAGAGATCTTTTATGTCCATTAAGTCCATTGAGTTCCCCCCTTTTTAGTATCAGTGCCACCTCATTTTCACTACCATCTAGACAAGCGTAGAGAGAAAGAGAGAGAGAGAGAGAGAGAGAGAGAGAAACAGCAACCGAGTGAGCGAAGAAGACTTTATAATATTAGTTGATAATTTATATTACTAGCCATGCTAACATAAGTTAATGCTAAGTGGCTAGCAACGTATCCTTGTTGGATCTCTAAAAATAGCTGTTAAATACATAAGCAGGGGAGAAATGATAATAATATATAATATATAAGAATACTTTGTCAACATCAAAATACTGAAACGTGGTACAGGAAATCGTTAAGTCTTATGTTTAATTGGCCAATAAAATAACATTTGTGGGAATGCAATTTAACTTATCTTTGGAATGTAATTGAGCTACATTAAGCAAGTATTCAGTTTCAGTAGTATCTATTCAAGAATAATTCGCTTAAATACTATTTTGGTACTCGAGTACTTTACACTCAAGTATATGCAAATATTGAAACACTTTGAGACATGCTGGAAAGTAGGTCATGGAATTCGAAACAAAAAAGTTCTTAGTTGTCTTGGTTACTCGCTTAGTGCCAGGAAATGCAAAGAGTCAAGAAAGCATTTCATGCATGCTAATCAGCTGCATTAGAATTACAAAGAGAGCGTATATCTACTGCAGATCTGGCTGAGCTGGACGTCTGCAGTGTGTAAGTCTAAGACAGGAATGGAAATTGCACAGTGCAGTAATTGGTGCTCAAAGGCCTGCAATCACATGAGAGTCATGATGCATAACAGTGGCTAAACAACAAACCAGAAGCGCAGGAGCAGAGCAGAGGCAGAACAGACTGTAGTTTGTAGAGGAGAGAAGAGGTTGGGTAGGCCAAAAGAAATCCTCCCATTTTCAACCCCAGTTGTTTTCTGTTCTAACATCTTAAATATGTGGCTCCTTTCACCATGCATGACATTGAGTATTGTATGTCTACTTTATTTTTGTGTCAGTTAAAGCATTTATATTTATATTTATTAATATGACTGAAATGTGTTTTTATTGTCGCATTTATATGATTTTGTCATACGTATGTAAAAAGGAAAAATTAATTTTTTTCTGCAACGTATTCATAAAATGATTATGCACAACTAATTCAGGAATACATTACTTACAACTTTACAGTATGTTAAAAGTGAAAGTAAAAATACTACAAAATACATTATATAAAATCAATTTGAATGTTTTAAAATACTAATAATTTGTTTGTTGTCATATGTGACAATTAAAATAAAATATATATATGTTTTACAATTTTTTTTCTTAATTAAGAAAATCATTTTTTATGCCGTGAATATTAACACAAAGATGAGTTTGAAAAAACTCATTAGGTCACAGCGTGAGAAACAGGGAAGGGCGGGGGAAGAAAACAGTTGCTGGCCCCCAAACAGCCTCTCACATGTCTGCTCTTTGCAGGGGTCGGGTTTGACAGAGAGGCCAGTGTGCGCTGCTCATTAGTCCACTCGCAGTCAGTTCTTCAAAGACGGAGGAAGTTAAAAAGACGAAAAACCATCACTGGCATTCCCAGACGAGTGCAGCAGGATTTGGGTGTGTGAAGCTGTAACATTCTTTAATATACAGTTTTATTTACTAACGTTTGAATATCTAGTCTTGAATATCTATTTGAGTGGTAATTCATGATCAAAGTTTTCTTGTTCATTTTGATGATTCATGTGAAATGTCTCATGCAGCGCGTTATACTTGTTGAATAGTTTGAGACAAAAACTTTGTTATTGATTTTAGCATCTTTATTAATCTGTTTATTTGATAAAATATTTACTATCTAATCTAGATTGTTCATAATTGCTATGTCTGTAATGATCTAATTTTATGTGGTTTGCCCAGTGCGAAATGATATAGTTTTGAGAAATTAATTTCAATAGATACTGTATTTTGATTAATCAGTATTTTGGTAATAAATACGAGTAAATGTCAAATAGACAGTCCCCAGTTAACAGGGAACATTGTCAAAATGCTCTCTAAAAAATTCTCTTAGTTTAAAAAACATCCTTGCAATAATGTTAGTAGAATTTTTTTAATATTGTGTCATTTAACATTTTTAGAACTTTCAAAAGAACATTTTTACGTTTTTGTTATTTAAACGACATTTAAATGACGTTTTTGTTATTTAAATGGAAATGTTAGGGAAACATTATTACCACCTAAAATTGTTAGCTTGGTTATTGTTTATTCTGTTACTTAAAAATGTTTTAATTGTTTTTAGACTCAGATGAGTCTCCAGTCGCTAGAGAACGTACAGTGATAGTCCACACCAACCCTGACACTTGCCAAAAGGACCTTACAATCTCTCGTCTCAACACCAAGGACTCCGGTTGCCAGACGGAAGAAATTGTAGTTGCTGGAGCTGCA
Organism: Botia kubotai; assembly: GCA_036877585.1. Taxonomy (NCBI): domain Eukaryota; kingdom Metazoa; phylum Chordata; class Actinopteri; order Cypriniformes; family Botiidae; genus Botia; species Botia kubotai. Next base: position 24,908 of record JAZGTI010002587.1, on the reverse strand, counting down.
CCTTCACGTAGACGAATCAGAGCACAAAGAGGGCAGGGTGGGGCCGTGTCACTTTCTCATTCCACAGGGAACATATCCTCACTGCCTGACACCTCTGACGAAATGTTTGCCGCCTCCATGGGCACTCGTCTGCGCTCCCGAAGCCTGCCACGTGAGGGAGGACGACTGGTGGATGAAGGTGAAGATGACAGTGATGAGAATGAAGATGATGATGATGAGGAGGAGGAAGAACTCTCTCCTTTTGAGGCTGAGGACTTCCCACGAGTCCCAGGGGAACACATTATGAAAGATGATGAAGAAAGCACCGATGATCAGCCAGGGGGAACAGAGCGCATCAGAAATGCAGAACATGAGTGGATGGATAGGGGTCGGTCTCACCTTCCTCCAAAAGCTGACATGGGTAGTTGTGAGATTTCCTCTAGTTCTGACACGTTCAGTAGCCCCATCCACTCTGTTTCTAATGCTGGTGTACTGACCAGTCAGATAGACCACAAGGAGGATCATCAGTCTTCAAGCGGCAATTGGAGTGGTAGTAGCTCAACGTGTCCTTCCCAAACATCCGAGACCATTCCACCTGCAGCCTCTCCGCCACTCACCGGATCATCGCATGGTGATTCAGAGCTATCTTTGAATGCAGCTACCAATACCAATGATGATTCAACAGGCTTCATTATTGACTCGTACCCTGGAGACAGATCGCAAGGCCTCCTATGCCATAGGACAGGTTCATTCACGTCCACTACAACTGACATGCTTGATGATGGGATGAAGGGTGATTGGGGCTATTCACAATACAGGCACAACACACCTTGCCACCCAGACTTCAGTCCTGAGTGCTCAAGGTGCAAGAGCAGCTTAGAATGTCCCAGTTTTGCTAGCATAGCTACATTTGAGAGTTTAACAGAGAGGCCACCCTCTGAAAAGGCAGACACCACCTCACACTTTTCTGTAGACGCTGAGGGCTACTATACCTCCATGCATTTTGACTGTGGTCTTAAAGGTAGCAAAAGCTTCACATACAACTATGCATCTATAGACCAGCAACAAACTGATTATGGACATCAAACAAACACGCTTGGGAGACGTAGTCTCTCTCTAAGGAAACCAAAGGTGAAACCATCCCCACCAAAACGCAGTTCATCCTTGAAAAAAATAGGCAGCCATGTTGGACCTTCTGCTGACAAGATCGAACCAAAGATAGCTGGTGATCAGAACAATTCAACGTCTTCCGTAGAGAGAATACAGCATGTTGGGTTAATTGACTCATCAAGTCAGCTGGACAATGAGGAGCCACTGGGAGCTTGGGGTGTTGAGAGTTCTACAGAGATTCCAGATGTTGCTTTGTTTGGTTCCACAGAAACACATTCCTTCAAAGATGAGGGTGCAGTACAGTCAGACTATGCAGACCTCTGGCTGCTTAATGACTTGAAATCCAGTGATCCTTACCGGTCATTGTCAAATTCCAGCACAGCTACGGGTACCACTGTTATTGAATGCATTAAGTCACAAGAGAGCTCAGAATCCCAGACTTCCCAATCAGGATCCAGAGCCACCACTCCCTCACTACCATCAGTGGAAAATGAATTTAGACTGCCTTCACCAGAAAAGCTTGTAGGTCTAGCATCACCTTCCAGTGGCTACTCAAGCCAGTCAGAAACACCAACATCATCTCTTCCATTGGCTTTCTTCCCTAGCACTCACCAAATGTCCCCCACCAGTATCAAGAGAAAACCCAAAGTCCCGGAAAGGAAGTCCTCGCTTGCTTCTTTGCAGCAGTACTCATCCAAAAAGGACCTTGAACTACCTATCATACCTCTCACTCACCTTGACCTAAGTGCCCTTCCTAATGTCAATAAGCCTTCAATTCACAAGAAACAAATGCACATCCTCTATCAGAGCAAACACAAGTCAGCAGCTGAAACCAAGGGTGAAAACCAGGCCTGTTCTGCTTCAAATGATGAGCCAGCAATCACTAGTCCTTTGGCCATCACTCCTTTGGTACTTCGTTCAGTTAAGTTACGCTCAGTTGGCAAATCTGGAGAAGAGAACCATGATCTTCCTAGCACTGATACTGCCACCAGACCCAAGTGTCCCACTGTGACTATTATCACCCCACCCACTCACAACAAACCCCATGAAACTAGGAAACCACCACCGTATAGACCCCTTCTCCCAGAACCTTCCTCTCAGGACAATTGTGAATCACTGTTTACCCCAGTAGATCAACTAGCTGCTAAGAATATAGCAAGCCATCTTAGTGCACGAAATAGATATGACAGACTAGCCCCATCACCCCTTTGGAGCATTACTGCTTCAAAGGCCCAGTCTGAGCAGTTAAACATGGAAGACACCACATCAGTTCTACCTGAGAATTCTGAAGGGCAAGAAGGTAAAACTGCCGATGAAGTGAGCACCTCAAAGAATTTCTTTGCCCAGAGCAATCTAGAAATAGTGCAAAACCAGCCATTAAGATCTGAGCTAAATTATGGAAACCCCTCATATCTGACCAGAACAGAACATTCACCTGGTCAGAATGATATAGCAAAGAGGTCAGACAGTCTTGACCAAGTGCCTGATATTGTCAATCAAAAATCTGACACATTGCAAGCGTATCCAATCAGCGGTGCTGTTTACCACCAAGATGAAACATCAGGTGTCCCATCCAGAAGTGCCTCACTGGAATATGCAGAGGAAGAGTTAACACCAGACACAGAGGACTATTTTAGCAAAGGTAAGTTTGTCAAGGTCATCCTGAATCAATAATATCTAACATATTTGTGAAGTATTTTCCTTTAAGTGTTTGAAGTTTTGTTTTAGACTGAGTTTGGCAGCTCATTTAAATTATATTTCAGAGTCCACACCAAGTGATCCAACAGTGTCCCCTCTGACAGATGAATCAAAACCTGAGGATGATAGTGTTTTCCTTTCACCAAGTAAAAGTCGCACAACAGAAGATCTCTTTGCCATGATTCACAGGTGTGTTTAGAGTTTCTTTCATCGGTCTGATCAGTCCAAAAAATTGTAAATGTTCTTTAAAACAAACATTTTGTATGTTTGTATTTCAGGTCAAAAAGAAAAATGCTGGGAAGGAAAGATTCTGGAGACATGACGACAAGGAGTCGGTTGGGTGTTGTTTCTGGAAATGGAACTGCTACCAGTCTTGCAACCTCACCAAGCTCACCAAACATGCCCACAAGTCCAGCCACTCAAACTGGGTCCCAGAAAGCCCCTGGTCAAATTTACAGGAGTGTCAAAAAGTCCAGTACCTCTAATGAAGAGTTTAAATTGCTGCTGTTGAGAAAGGGAAGTCGCTCCGATAACAGTTATCGCATGTCAGCTACAGAGATCCTAAAGAGTCCCATTGCACCGAAAAGCCCTGGTGAGCCCCTTACGGAGGGTTCCAGACCATTGGAAGAACCACTGTTTCCTTTGCAACAACATTCTCCTGATGTAACACCTGAACAAATATCTAGCCCTTTTCCAAAAACGTACGCAGAGGGCTTCACAATGAAAGCTTTTCCCATATCCGCCTCATCTAGACAAGGTCGGTCTAGGATGCCACCTGCCGCAAACAGTAGCCGCTACAGCACACGAAGTCGGCTGTACACCACTCCAATGCAGGCCATATCGGAGGGGGAAACCGAAAACTCGGATGGAAGTCCACATGATGATCGTTCCTCCTGAAAATGCACCTTCAGCTTTTAGCATCAACAAAGTCACAATTTTTATCATCAAGTTAAAACATAATGCTGGGCACTTGGCATACTCAGTCAGTTTGAGTATCAGTAGACAAACTATGTAGTGTTTGTACCTTTTTTTTAACCAGAGGAACAAAACATTCTGATGTTGATTTTTAGTGGCCGTGTTCTAATAATATCCATAAGCATATTTGTTTCGTGCGTATGCTTTGTTTGTGTCCCAAGTAACATTTCATTTTGGAAAGAAGGTGGAGAGATTTCAAATTCAAATGATTGACAATTCATCACTTTGTAAGTATTCATGTCATCAATGCAGTAATGCTTGTTTCGTCACTAACATTTAAAATTGTCTAGAGGGTATAAGCAGAACTGTTTTGGGGCTAACTGTGAAAATGGTCCAGGCGTAATACGTAGAAGTAGGGGAAACCTTTCCTGTACCTTACACACAAACTGTTTATGGCAGACAGCTTGGGACAATCAAAGAGAGTGGCCTTTTGTATAGTTAGCTGTAGCATAAACGGGCGGAGTATTTTTGAGTAGTATCTTAGATTTACTTTTATCCCGTAACTGAATCTTATTGGGCAAGAAATGTAGCTAGTTGGATTATCTGATGGCCAACCAATATTTTGCACTTCTTTTGGTACTGAGAAAATGTCCCAACATACCAACGTAAGCTGGTAAGAAAAAGTGACGTGAAAATGAATATCTATATTTAGTATATGAATTTTAAAAATCTATTTTTAATTGACATTTAGCTTACAAAAAAATAACAGACTGTCTGACAAATGTGGACACAAGCTTGTCCTTTTTATTGGCATTTTTAAGACAAAGAAATTTCTATTAATGCATCCTCTAATTTAAATGATATGCTGCAATTACTAACCATCTGACTCTTCAGTGTGATTTGATATTTACCTTTTTTTATTGGAATTTATTAAACTTTTGGAGAGTCAGTGATCAAACAACTGAGCAAAATGAGCAATGTATCAACAATGAATTGATCTGTTGAGGTATTTCAGCAACAGCTACATCATGATCGTCAGTTGTATTCTGTGAATACTGTACCAATCCTTATCTTTTCTCTTTTATTAATGATTCTGTTCTGCTCATTGCTAGGTGATTTTGTTGTTGTTGTTGTTCGTGAACACTGACCCACAACAGACTAATACTGTGCAAATGATTGACAGCCAACCTATTAAATTATGCCTAAACCCCAGTGGTTGTAGCTTTTATATGTTTGACTTTAATAGTTAAGAATTTAACTGCATGCAATAAAATTTCAGAGATTAGCCAATATTGGTAGACCATTCGTTAGCGTATTGTCAATTTAATGAATTTACCTTATCAATATGTCAAGCAGTTTGTTTTGAGGTTGTAGATTAAAACACATTCGACAATCTGTTTTACTGCATTTATATGTAGTAAAACAGACTACAGGAGAACCATATTGTAACAAATGTAGAAGGTTTAGTAGAAGTTTCTAGAAGTGTGTAGTGAAAGTGCTTTTGGTTGGGAAAAGGGCATTTGCAGTTGTATTGCATTGGGTTTGAATTTGAGATGTTCCGAGGGCAATGAGGAAAGTTAACAGAAAGATGACAAGAAGGGTATCAGTTTTCTGATGGAAAATTAATTTTCTCTATGCTGTAGTTCTTAAATAGCACAGAAAACCAATATATCCAAAGAAAGAGCACACACGGTGGTGCTGAGACACGTCAAACTGAGAAACAGGGCCGGTCTGCAGTAAAATGCGTCATAGATTGTTTTTATTTTGCTGCATTTTTGTCTTCACCAACATTAAATCTGTGCCTAAAGCATGTGAATAAGATGAAAATCAAAGGAAAAAGTTAAAGGACTGATGAATTAAATTTGAAAACTACTGTTTTGGTACACTATCTTTTTTGGCACCCAAGATCCGTGTCTTATTTTCATATTTATAATTTTGGTGCTACAGCAAAGAGAGATTTTTAGAATTATCTATGAAAAGTGCTGACTTTTATGGAACATTGGGCTTTGATAAATTTCTAATGATTGCAGATATTTATGAATTTGTGAATTTTGTGATGTTTCTCGTTCCAGAGGTTAAGCTTTATTGGGAAAACACTGGTTTTGAAAGACAGATGAATTTACCACGGAAACTAAAAAACATTACACAAATACTGATGACATAAGCTACCATGTTTACGATTCTTTTAAACCCAATGGTTCACTGTGTCCAGTGGTGCCCATTGCCAGTGTAAGATTCTGGTGTTTTTACAATTTAACTTGCCAAGTAAGATATTTAGTCTTTAAATCATTTACAGGACCCAGTGTACTGTATGAGCTGCATGTGTCCACCTAGTTTATCACTAACATCTACCTGATTAACATTAAAAACAAATGTTATATAAATTACACGAACTAGCTTAATTTAAGTTGCAAAACTTAAAAGGCAGCAAAGACTGTTTATTATCCTCAACAGACAGAGGTAAACAATTTATAAGCCACCATATCAACATTCTAACGTTAAAATGTGCACTGACATAGTTTGTGAAGGATGTTACATTGTCTTTTGCTGTACCTAAAGATATTTATACAGGAATACAGATTATAGTTGAAACAAGAACATAGCAAAACAAAATATTTCTACAGTAAATAAAATTGCATGCTTGATGAATGGTAACATACAAAGATTGTGTACCAAAGGGTTTCAGAGTCGGACGAGCATGTTAAAAAGCAAACATAAGATACTGTACTAAAAATACAGTTATGTGATGTCGCTTCTGGTACTAGACTGAAGCCTTCAAGCAACTAAAATGAAAAAAAAAATCCTTTTTGTACAAATTTGTAAATACAATACCTTTAAAAATTGTTTCCAGGGTGTTTCTTATGTAAAATGTTTTTAAAGTTTACATTAATTATAAGCCTTTGTATATTTTTGATCTGTGCAACACTTTGAGTCTTGTATTTATTTTTAGTAAACTTTGTGGAAAAGTCCAATTGCAAAAATGTCTCTAAAACCATTTGCCAACTTGACTGGCTGTTTAGTAAATGTGCATAGAGGTCAATAAATGTGACTGCTTTAAACATTTATGCTTGTGTGTTTAACTGAGTCGTTTAAAAAAAGGGGTGAATTTTGTAAGTATTGTCAAATTGTCTCTTACTATCTTGACTTCTCCCAACCACACAGCAGGAGAAAACCGCTTGATTACTTCCTCCCTTTAGTGAGAATAGTCGAACCTCCATCTTTACTTGTTATATGAAAGGCAATTACATTTACATTTATTTATCAGACACTTTTTCCAAAATGTTTACGTGTGGAGGGAAACTAGAATGACAATGAAAAGCCAGTGACTGAATTTGTATTAATGTTCGGACAAATTGTACAAAACACTTATTTAGGTAAGGTCTGATTTTTCTTACGTCGTATAATGAGGATCTGTGAATATGTGCAATATGTTGTGAACTGGTCTAAAGGAACAACATTTTTGACCCATTTTAATCACCACATTTCTCAGAGGTCATCCTAAACGTTCTGCTCTTCAGTGTAATCTGAAAACGTGCACTGACAGTATGTAATTCCTGGAGGAGATTCAGCCAGACTGTTTAAAAGCTTTATATCTACAGCATGCTTTAAAAATGTTGTGTTGACCTTTAAGGATGTTTTTAAATATGTTTACTAGGAGTTTAGATGTTTGCTTTGGCCAAGTAAGATGGAATGTTTGATAGTTCTAGGCCTACATAATGAGTTTCTTTACAGAAAGAAAAAACTAAGCATTGCCTTTTAAGTATTGAATGGATTGGATTATGACAACAAAATGACTTAAAACATAAAACAAAACGATCCTTGACAAAAATTCAGTTCCTTTCAGTATTCAGTCATTTTTATTTGTCCATGTTTATCAAAGCGAACTTGTCAGTCAATCAGTCAATACAACAACACAATTTTGGTAGGCAAAATGTTTAATGAAATGCTCGAATATCCTAAAACAAGCAGAATTTAAAGTATGTTGTTTGTTCTATATTAAACACAGAAATAAATCCTCCAATTCCCTCAAAACTACTAACCGATATGAAAAAAATATAATGTGATCTTATCTAAAAAGATACATTAATAAGTTCAGTGGTCAAATTCTTGAAAACTAAGAACAAATTCCTACATTTGTTTCATTGAAGGTTTTCAATAGTCTTTCACCACAATGTTTGCGAATCCATGAACCTGAGTGAGCTGAGGACAATCAAGTGTTGCTAGAAGTTTCTGTGGACCACGCCGTAGAGGAACAAACCTCTCTGTCAGGCACACTGTATCTTGACTTGCAATGTCACTGAGAGAGCAGAGATACATTATTATGAGAGAGAGTCATTTCAAATGATCAAAGACAATTATTACAGTATATACCATTATGGCTGGCTGAGAAATAAAAAATGACATCAAATCATTTTTGATGATATTCCATATTATAATTACTTTTGTTGTACGTACTGTCATTTTTCCATTAATATGAAACGTTTTATTCAGTTTAATCAGTTACAATGAATATCTTCTTGAGTATCTTACCCATAGTTAATCGTTTTAATATCCCTCATTCCTAGTCCCTCAAACCTAAAGATCACGTTCTTCAGTAAACAGGGCAGAGGGTTCTGGAACTTGACTTTGACCGTCATCTCTTTGCCCAAAACTGCATCACATAAAGGCTGAAAGGGACAAATTGCACACAAGACACACTATTTACCCACAGTTCACATTATGACAAACGGACAGTAAAAACAGCTTAAAAGTTCACTTATAGCCACATTTTAGAACAACTGGACTGTAACAGCTAAAATAAGCTATAAATCCACTATAAACTCACTGTGATAATGAGGTCTGGTGTACGCAGTCTGAAATTGAACCTTTTGGCCAGAATCTGTTTAGTCTCGGTGACCTGCCCAGAAAGGGAGAGCATCAGAGCTCCCTGGGCCGCCAGCTGGTTCTTATAAATCTCATATCGCAGCGTCCACTCCATAGTCTGCGCTACAAAGGGAAGAAAGATTGATACTAAATGAATATTAAGGCTCTAAATACAAGTTTTCTTTTAAATGAATACTAATCAAACAAATCATTACTATTACGAGTAGTTTATGACCGCCCATGCGGACCGTTGTGTGGCATGCAGAGATGTCCATGTAGAAAATTACCTTCACGGGGCTTTAGCTCAATGCATATCTGGTCCGTTTTCAACAAGTTCCGGGAGACTCCAGTGTAGTACATGGCAAAAACCTGACTGTTGAGTGTGATGTTGCGAGGAGAGCTGCATGTGTTCTTCAGAATGACCTGCAGCACAGCATCCTGGCCCACATATGGCCCATCGCCCCGTATTCCAACCTCAAGAACCACATCTCCGGTGGAGGATGGAGAAGAGGATGAAGAAGAGGATGAAGAAGAGGATAAAGAAGAGGATGAAGAAGAGGATAAAGAAGAGGATGGAGATAAGGATGGAGAAGAGGATGAAGATCGCTTGGAGCCATAACGACAGGCTGTTTCCACAGCAATGCGCTCCTCATCTGAACCTGATGAATGTGGGAGACACGGCGACGTTTAGAGACAATCAGAATAAATTTGTACAAAAGAATTAGTAACAAAATGGAACTTTGAAAAAATGCATACATGCATACATTAGTCACAAATATGACGTATTTTGAAAAGCATTAAAACATGTAAATAAACTGGTTTCGAAAACGTTGCCAAGAATGTAAATTTTAGTGAAGTATTAATTGCAATGTTAGGTTTGTGTAAAGTTTTACTTAGATAAACGCTTAAAATGTTTAAACCACAGTAAAAATACTGTAGTTTATAAATGACATGTTTATTTTATCTTAGATTATATGGGCGCGCGAGACTGACGGAAGCAACGCGCGCGCTAAAGGGAAGTCACGTTTTCGGAGGACACTTTACGTAAGACAATATCAAAAGTTAATAAACGCACTAACACATGCAAGTCATATCGTAATATTTTGGTGCGCGGCAGGTTATTTATAGGCGGATTTGAAAAAACAAACACCACTAGTGAAAAAAGGCTAATATTGCGATTTGGCAAAATGTGGCGGGTGACATTTGACAATTTCAACCATTTGAGAACGGCGCATTAGTAAAAACCGATGAAGTCATATACGTTATAGTATGTTATTAGGTTGTGTTGTATTACCCTCGGGGTATTTGTAGAGGTGTGTGATATCCACGCGTGTGTCTGAGCCCACAGCTTTAGTGCTGATGTTGTGACCCACTGCGCTCTTGTCCACTCGAAACTCAGAGAATGTGCCGTCAGCATTCCGCTTATAGAAAATCTGATCACTGTTCACCTACAACAAGACAACATGTTTACCGAATCTGTAATACTTTGAATCAATGTTCCTTGTTTATGTGGCCTGATATAGGTGGGCAAACAAATTAAAAACGCGTATGTTCTTATTGTTAATCCTATTGTAATTATGTTAACATGCAAAATGTGTACTGCAGTATAAAATGCTCCTCAGATATACAAACATTAAATATACTCTATAATATTTATTCGAAATTGTTGTATGAAATATAAATATTTGTTTTTTTTAACAGAAACTGAACAGAGAAAAATGTACGAAGAGGTTTTAGGTATATGGAGGCAATTGGGCAAGTCACCACTAGATAGCAGAGTTATTTTGATTATTTCTGGTCCTTAGTTACTGTTCCCATTAGTTTTACTAGTTATTATGTTTATCTGTTTTATTAGTTATTTGTCAATATACTTATGTTCTACTTTTGTGTTTCACAACAACAAAAGCAACACAAAAGTGCAATAAATGTAACAGCATACATGTTTGGCATATAAAGTTAAATAAATTATAGTATGAATAACAAAACATTAGAGTTTTAAATGAGAAGAATCTGGATTTGTAAATCATTGTGATGGAATGTTACATTACAGGTCAGAAATTAACATACCTCAGCAAAGACGAAGGGCGTGTCATATTTGTGGAAGACCTGCCCACTGCGGACTGCAGTGACGGAGGCGGGGCCACAGCGATAGAAGCCCTGACTGGTCTCCTGAGGAGTAGCATCCACCACCTGCCACCCTCCAAAACCAGCTGGCAGGTCAGGTCGAGTCATCCAGCACTCATTCCACACGTGGAAGTTCCTACACAACCACAAAAGGTAACCGTGAGGAAGAGAGAATCAATTAGACTGTTTATTGAGATAAATTGAATGTAACATTTATTATTAACACAGAACAACCTATTTTACCTCCATTAACTTATAGCGATATAAGTTATTATCTTAGTGAAATTGGATATTTAATAAGAAATAATGTAGGATGAACTTGATTGTTTTTTGTATGAGAATCTTTCAGTGGTGGAGGAAGTTATTGCCTAGCTGACATATTTCAGTGCGAATTGTTTTTCGATTTGAAATAACATACACAGATGACGAGCACAATAACTCCAGGAACGCAGAGTGAGAATGTTATTCGAGTAGATAAAGTTTGATGATGATGTGACATGTTTAATAAAGGCATAATCTTACCAGATTGAATCATGGTTAAGGTTTTTAATCTCTTTAAGATTCTCGTCTAAATAAACATCTGTTGTCAAGGAAACGTCAGTGTCATGAGCAGAATTAAAGTTTGAGACCGGACGGGTAGGAATGCCAAAACACCGCATCACTGTGAGAGAAAGAGAGAGAGAGAGAGAGAGAGAGAATAGAAGTGTATGAATGAATCTCATTCGCTGTAAGGCTGGTGAATATTTTCTAAGTTTCTTATATTATTTCTTATATGATTATATTTGATTACCATTCATTACTAAATGATTACATTTGTTTGGTGCGCAGTAGGTCAGAAATGTTTTGTATGAAATGTGCACACAATACTGTATGGCATTCATTGTGACTTGTGCAATCTTAATTACTGTTTACAATACAGTACACAACAGTACATGAAAACTAATACTGTATATACAGTTCACATTTACAATGACAACCTAATTCTGATCACTTATAATCATATAATTATAAATGGAACTTATAAAACTTACATTGACTTACTTATAAAACTTACAAAAACTACATTTTTACACCCTTTTGTCTTTCTCTTGTTCTTTTTCTTTTAGTATAAATCTTACTTGTGTTTGTGACCCCAGCGAAAACCCAGCACTGTCCAAATTTAACAGGCGTCCCTCCACTTTGGTGATATTGTTTCATTATGGCACTGCTACCACTCCAGGCTGTAGGAGCAATTCCACCCTCGTAGCCCTTTTCCCATTTACCCTCCACTACACCTTGATCGTCATTGGCATTAACCTGGCAAAAACATATTAAACAAATCATCACACTTTTCATCAAGTCGGTCATCAATGATTTCTACAACAGAAAAAGCGGAGACTTATAGAAGGCTTTCTAAACCAACACAGCATAAAAAACAGGATAAAATGTTGGTAAAAAATAGATTACAACTCACCATAGCAGATGCTACTCTGGCCACATTAATGGGGTCTCCCCATCCAGAACAGGGGGCGCCACTTTTCTCCAGCACAAAGAAACATGCAGCCAAGATTCCCTCGTCATACTAATAGAAAAGAGAAAAGTTTGCCAAGTCACGTGAGAGCAGTAAAGGGGTTGTTTTTCCGTTTAGTATGTTATTGCAGTGCCTGCGGGTCTTGTTTACTTTTGAACATAAAAATACATATGTTCAAATATACATTTTATAACTCGGTTATAAAAGTTTGTGTTCAGTGGAGAAGCATTTACTTGTCATGGCTCAGATGTGTAGGGTGTTAAAGAAGCTACAGTTTTCGGAAATAAATGAAACTCTTACTAGGCCAAAGTTCCATGTTCTGCAGCCGATCTGACTCTTAGTTCCATAGTAGAGTCTGCCCATGTCATTCAGCACGTACTCCTTCTTCTGTGCCTCATCCTCCAGGTACACACAGTCATCTTGTAAAGACAGTGAGAGAAAGCTTATGCAGTGACAAACTAATATATTGGCCGAGATTCCTTCATGCTTCACACATACCTCTACACCAGGGGTTGAACAGCATGTAAATGTCATTGTCAGGTGTGTATGGTGAAGTGTATTTTCCTCCTGGGCTGTTTGTTACTACAGTGAGCTTGTATTGTCCAATACAAGCGGTTGGAAGGGAATAAACTGACAGTCTGATTCTGTTTTGTGTCTGTTCGATAATCTTGGCCTCCCAGGAATTTCTTTTGAATTCTGCCACCATTGGAACGGTCACAAAACTGCGCTTGTGTGCAGGTGAAGCATTACCTGTAAACACACACGAGAACAAGAAATGGCAGTGAGGGTTTGATTTTAGAAAAATGACGCAAATTAACCTACCAAAGTAATCAGAAATCCATGTGCTCTTATTGTAATTGCATTGGAAACGCTAATGCATTCTGGGAAATAGCAAAGGACCGCCTACTCATGATGACAAAAACATGACAGCAAAACAAATTGACTGACCAAGTGTCAGCTCCAGGTGAAGCTGATCGGTCTTTGGATTGAAAGGTCGGGACAGTTCAAGACACATCTGAAAACAGTGTCCTCTACGAACAATGAGCTGGTTGCTATGGAAACGGTCTGTGTGATGCTCCAGTCGATTTGGTCCATCCTTGGACCTGTAGAGGTCAATTGAACGTACCTGCAGCATTGCAGCTGAAAAAAATGGTAAAATATTGTATAAAATTTGTGAAGACTCCTTAGCTATATGGTTATTAGGGGCTAGTAAATGGATGTTGAGGGGTTTGTGGGTAGTTGCTGAAGCGTTAAGTCTGACAGAGTTTAAGTTCATGATTCATGAGAAATTGGAGTCAGATACTGAACATTCAGTCAGTGCAGATGTATAGATTTTTAAAAAATATGATTATGATATGAGAAACAGGAGAATAGGTCCATACGTCTAATCAGTTAAAAGCCTCTTACCATTAAACTCTGTGTGTGATGCCCTGAGAGAGAAAGAATTAAACATGATCATTTTTTAATCAGATTTCAATCAATTTAAGAACATCG
>JAZGTI010002587.1:0-11165 GCA_036877585.1 Botia kubotai | reverse complement strand
TTTGGTCCATCCTTGGACCTGTAGAGGTCAATTGAACGTACCTGCAGCATTGCAGCTGAAAAAAATGGTAAAATATTGTATAAAATTTGTGAAGATTCCTTAGTATGCGTGTAATGTGAAAACTTGAGCAGTTTGAAGAGATATTTATCGTTTGAAAGCTATATGGTTATTAGGGGCTAGTAAATGGATGTTGAGGGGTTTGTGGGTAGTTGCTGAAGCGTTAAGACTGACAGAGTTTAAGTTCATGATTCATGAGAAATTGGAGTCAGATACTGAACATTCAGTCAGTGGAGATGTATAGATTTTTAAAAAATATGATTATGATATGAGAAACAGGAGAATAGGTCCATACGTCTAATCAGTTAAAAACCTCTTACCATTAAACTCTGTGTGTGATGCCCTGAGAGAGAAAGAATTAAACATGATCATTTTTTAATCAGATTTCAATCAATTTAAGAACATCGGTTTGGTACTCATTGTTGTCTATTGCCTGGAGGTGATTCACTCAAAGAAATCAGTACACATAGAATAATCTTACCAGTATCTTCCTTCTCAGCAGGAAAAAAATAAACTTAATCCTCTAACTAGGACTGCTAATCCAGGCAGAATGTATTTATTGCATCCAGCCTCTCTGTATTCATTGTCATCTTGTTCAAGAGTTATAAGTAGATTTGTATTCCCTTAAGGAAAAGCTGTAAAGGTGTGTTATCAAATCCTCTGTTCTTTATATTTAATTACCTTCCCTGAGGTCTGCTTTAAAATATTAGTAATTTGTGTGTGTCCAAAAATGTAATTTAGTTTTATGCAGGCATTTCCTCTCTCTCTGGATTTTAAGTCATTTATTCTTTAACTTTTTCAAAGTTTTTTTAAAGTGGATTTTTTATGCAAAAAAGTTGATTCGGTCATTTAAAAGTTTTAGATTTACTGTAGGCGAACCCATTTGTCTCGTTTTCTGTCAGCCACGCATGAGAACATACAAATCTCAATATGAACATCTGTATACAGGTTCTTAAAACATGATTATGTGCTAAATAAATCCTAAGAAAAAACAATATTTCAAATGCTTACTTACATGTTTACAGTTTTTCCCTTGTAATCCAAAGATTTTGAATGAATAAACCAAGGTAAGAAGTAGCCAGCAGTTCAGAAGCTCTGATGTGTCTCTGCTCCTCATGCTGGTATATATTCTCTTTATCTCCACCCAATCATGGCTCATAGCTAAAGAGTGTCAAGAATGTCTTTGTCGCATGAGACAGACAGTTTAGTGTTTGGATGAGTATCACAGGTTAATTGTAACAGCTTAAACACTGGATAAAAGTCACGCCAGATGCATCACAGAGGAAATTTAAGAACTAATGACATCAT
Source organism: Botia kubotai (assembly GCA_036877585.1). Classification (NCBI taxonomy): domain Eukaryota; kingdom Metazoa; phylum Chordata; class Actinopteri; order Cypriniformes; family Botiidae; genus Botia; species Botia kubotai. The sequence goes on along the minus strand of JAZGTI010002587.1, from coordinate 9,800 downwards.
GACATAGCACAATCATTTGAAGTCTCATTAAAGGAAATTAATTAGATACATTAGCGCAAATCTTGCTGTAATTATTCTGAACCGGTAAGCAGAGCTGACATGAGGATTTTTTAGATATTGGAGCGATACACACACACACATATACATACATACATACATACATATGACCCACACAACCCCAAAAGCTCACACATAGACAGAACATGTTTATGATTAGCTTTTAATAATTACGTAACTGTTACTGTAATTACATGTCTTGGCTGAAATACATGAGCCATAGCAAGTGCTTTTTATCTGTTAGTTGAACCAAGAGACCAGACCAGATCACTAATGCATGTATAAATTCAAATATAAATGGACATGTTGGTTGATCAAATTGTATGACATTTAGACTGTAATTCTGTTTTTAATCAAGTTATTGTACGGGTACCAATGTAATCTATCATTATATATCAGTAATAGGGGTCTCAGAAAGTGGGTTAGACCAAAATGTCTCAATGTGTATTCAGCGGTGGTTGCATTATCAGTAAATTAATCTTTACTTTAATCTATACTAATCTTTATCTACCTTTATTAGATTATTTCCAGAATATTTATAGGTGATTAGTTTCCTCTTTTTATAAAGACTTTTATAATGCTTAAAAAGGCAGTAAAATTAAACTCATATGTCTGACATAAATTATTATAAATATGTATTTCGCAGACGTTTTTGGGCAAACAAATATTGTCAATTGGCACAGGAATGTGGCGCTTTTTTATGACTGTTCCCACATAATTGTCACAGTTCATTCTGTCAGCCAATCGGATGCATTGTCAGTGCCATTCTACCAATCACAAACACTAAAGTGTTTAAAGAACAAATAATAAAGATGGAATGCGGCAAACTGCTCCACTGATTCAGTCCTTAGACGAAATTCCTAATTAAGTTATTTACATGGTAAACACAGTGTCTCACTGACACAGTCATTACTTTAACTATATATACTAAATTCCCATATTATCTGTATTAGTGACAAACGCATATATCGCATTCTTGTTCAAATTTGTGGTATGTCACAGTTCATTTTAATTAAGTTAATTATAAGTGACTACATATTTTTTTGTACTGATGATTAAAAATGTTATTACTATTGTCCCCTGTTATTCAAAGGGCCCCCTTCTCACAATTTATACCCAATAAATTACAGCTGTGCATAACAGGAAAAACATAAATATGTTATATAATAACCAAACACTAAGATATATCTTGATTTTTAGCTTCTTTTAAGAAGCTTCTTGTGTTAGTGTGTTTTGATTTAAAACTGTGACAATCTTTTATTCATTTCTCTTGTTTTTTTATTGAACTTTGCAACAAGTGATAAACATTCTGCATTTATAGAAATAAAATGAATAAAGATTTTATAGAGCAACACATGAACTCACAGTCAAAGTTCAGTGAAGAAAACAGGGTTAATTAACTGTTAGAAAAGAATTATTTTTATTGCTTTATAAAAGCGCTTACAATCATTTAAGCAGTGGGAAAAAAACAAAAAATAAACTTCTCATCAGAATTACATATATAACGCCATTCTGCATTAATGCAGTTAATCTGATTGCAAAATTACTAATAAAGTACATTTGGTACAAGAAGACTTCATACAAATTTCAATTTTTAAAGCCAAAGCAACATAATGCAGATTAATAATGCAGTAATAATCGTATGGAATTAATAATTAATTCCATACGTAATACATAAGTCTTTTTGATTTGTTATTTGTATTGTACCATGAGTCAAAATTTGATATCAAAGTGTTAAGGTGGCATTTAACAGGCAAACCTAGTATATTTAATTCACTGGCAACAAAGCTGCTAACCATGAACCATGAACTTGAGTCAGCTGAGGACAGTCCAGTGATGCCAGAAGTTTATAAGGCCCGTGACTCTTGGGAATGAAGGTCTCAAACTGGTTCACTGTGACCAGACTTTCAATATTACTGAGTGAAAGTGAGAAATGAGGAAAATGTTACTGCATATTGTACATATTCCCTTGTGCTCATCAGACAACAATCTCTTAACCATAGTTAATCGTTCTGACATACTGTAATCCAAGTCCTTCACTTCCAGAGGGTTCTGGAATTTGATGTTGAATGTCATTTCTTTGCCCACAACTGCACCACATACATGCTGAAAGTCAAAATCACACACGAAACTTTATTAACACGCAGTTTACATTAGACAATTAGAAGGGATATTCTGAGTAATAGCTGCTGACGAGAGATATTCTGATTAATGGGCAGCTTTTACAGTGAATAAAGTACAAAGAGAGTTCAAAATAGAGAACTGACAGTGATAATGAGGTCTGGTGTACGCAGTCAGTTAAACTGCTTGGCTAAAATCCGTCCAGAGAGGGTGATGAGCATCAGCGCCGTCTGGTCCACCAGCTGGTCCTTGTACTCCTCATACTGCAGAGTCCACTCCAGAATCTGGACTTTCGAGGAAATAGAAATAAATAAGTATACACGTCAAGATCTAATGAAATAAAAACTGTGTACTCGTGTGTGTAATGTGCTTACTCTTAACAATGAACAAAATTAACAGAAGTTATATACAGAAGATATATACATTTGAAATGAACATTTAATATTTTGAAAAGTTCGACCAAAACATCAGACTTCTTTTGCATTCATGGGGGTATCCAAATGTTTTTCAATATTATGCTCTCTAGGATCATAAGGTTCCTCCACATTTACATCTGCATATGATTAATGATAACAGGTAGTAAATCATGGATAATGTAAACTAAATGTAATGATAACGTATGATGTAAACTAAAGACTGTTGACTACTATTAGTTACGTACCTAAAGTTTTAGAAAGTTTAAAAAGCGCTTATAGGTTTAAAGTTTGTATAGGCTTAATGTAGAACATCTCTATGGCATAAAGCATTGATTAGAGATGCATATAATCACTCAGAGATGGATCTAATCCCTCACCCTCATAGGATTTGAGGTTAATGCATGTCTGGTCTTTTTGTAGTATGGCTTTTTGAACTCAGTGTAGTACCTGACTGCCACCTGGCGGTAGAGAGTGAGACTGCGGGGAGAGGTGCAGTTGTTCTTCAGAATGACAGAAAGAACAGCATCCTGGCCCACACATGGCCCCTCCCCCTGCATCTTGACCTCAATGCTCACATCCACAGTGGAGGGCAGTGGGTATATGCATCGCCTGGATCCATAGCGACAGGCTGTTTCCATGGCAATGCATTCTTCCTTCATACCTGATGAAATAAACAAAAGTGAGGAGAAAAATAAACTTTAAACTTAATTCTGAAGCACGTAAAGTTTTAACGCGAACAGTCATGTTGACATTTATCTGTGCAATTTCAGTAAAATAAAAGGTCTGTTTGGACTGGGATTAAAGTTATATTACAATTTTATATTGCATCATGCTGGAAGTTTTCTTGTCTGTAAGAGGTCATGTTAAGGAGATTATGTTTTTGTGACGTACACGAGTGATAAGTGATGAGTGTGTGATGTCCACACGTTTGTCTGACCCAACAGCTTTGGTGCTGATGCAGTGACCTACTGCGTTTTTATCAACATGGATCACAGCAAAAGTTCTATTATGTTTGCGCTGCCAGAAGACTATCACTGTTCACCTGGAATGTAAAGAGTTAATCATACAGTAACACTGTACCAGGATGTGCAGCATTTAGAATTCCTAAATTTGAGTTTAATATGGATTGAGGACACAGAACGGAATTGTAATTGATCTTGAATCTAAGGATGTAGAATTAAAATTCAGAGAAGTTCATATACCTTTACAAACACACGATTTCATATTTCTGTATTAATTAACAATAAACAATGTCATTTCTAGAAACTGTTTATATTTATAGTCAATATTGTTAAAATGTTAAAAGATATTTGTGTTTATTTAATGTACAATACACTAAAATATAATTTAAAGTAGCTTCATTTTTCTGGACAATAAGTGAAAAAAGACTAATAAAATAGTTTTGTGACTGTTGAATTTCTTTATATTCAGTAAAATTATTTTAATTCAGTAAAAAAATTAACTTACATTCTTATTTAAATTCCTATTTAGCATGTGTAGAGAGAGAGAGAGAGAGAGAGTACATACAGAGACTTTATGATGGAACGCTAAACATACTTTAGGAACTTTAGCAACAGAGGTGGGGCCACAGCAATAGAAACCCTGACTGGTCAACTGAGGAGTGGAATCAACCACCTGCCAACCTCCAAAACCAGCTGGCAGGTCTGGCCGAGTCATCCAGCACTCATTCCACACATGGAAATTCCTACACAGAGTAACAATCAACATTTGTGGCCAGCTGGCTAAAGATGCAGAATCAATAAAAATGATGCATCTTTCATCCAATGCATTTGTAAACAGGCCAACCATTTAAAAATAGGGTGGATTAAATATAAATAATGAACTTATCCTTATCTAGCATTTTTAAGCATAACTGCAACAAATACACTGAACAATTTAGAAAAAAACTACACCCTGGATGATGTCATTGAGGCTTTCTAAGATGTCATAACCTATAGAAAGAGGAACGTTGTAACGGTCTAAAAAGACATGATCTCACCAGATTGAATTACAGTTTAGATCTTCAAGTGGCTCAAAATTTTCATCAAAATAAAAGTTTGTCGTCACGGAAACGTCAGTATCATGAGCAGAGCAGAAGTTGGTGAAAGGACAAGCGGGAATGCCCAAACATCTCAACACTAGAGAACGAGAAGAAAAATATTGTATTAAATATGACATCACTTTCACCCTGTCTTTCTTTCAACAGTATCTCTGTTCTATGTACTTGTAATCATACATGTTATACGAATATGTCCATATTTACCACACCAGGATGTAGGAGCAGTTCCATCTTCAGTTACCTGACCAGTTTCTCATCACCACACTAGCATCCCTGTGGCATTAATCTGTTGCAATGATGAAACATCAAAATGTGACATTATTGACAATCTAATGGTGATTTAAATAAACAGAAAACTCAAAGCATTAGATAAAAAAATCTATATTTTGTTTATTAAAACAAGTGAATGAAAAACGAGTGAAAACTTACCATAGCAGATGTTACCCTGGCCACAATTTTCTCCAGCACAAAGAAACATGCAGCCAAGATTTCCTCATCATACTAATCATTGAAGATCACAGAGCAAGTTATTTATTGGTGAAAATTCTGGGATGTAATATTACATTTATTTGTCTTGGCTTAACATGTAGTTTAGGGTTTAAGCATGAGCATGAATGAAATGTAATGGTAAAACAGCAGAGTGTGCTGTATTTATCCCTAGGTTGGGTAACTGCAGAGTACAGTAACAGTTTCATAAAATACTGTACTTTATAGGATTCTGGGCCCTTATCTCTATAGTGAAATAATTGAAATGCACATCTGGGTTTCATCACTTTGGAAAATAAAATTCATATGTTTTTGATGTAAAATGTAAATGATGTTAAATTTTGATGTTAAATGTAAAATGACTTTTAAGTACATGGAAACTATAATTAATTGTAACTATACTGTAATTGAATTGGGCAGGGTTGGGCAATTCGAACTATAATTACCCAACCCTGTTACAAACAAGGTCTGTTAAGAACTTTGGCACTTATAAGGCTTATGTCAGGGAATTACATTCTTAATATCATTCTCAGTGGCAGCATTGGTCGTTTAAATTGAGGTCACTTGCTGTTTTATGACGGGTCATTAACACTAACCATATCATCCCACTTTCACAGAGAAAATCATTTTCACAAATCACTGAAGATTTGATAAGTTGAGTTCTCAGTTGAGTTTCATTTCAGTTGAGTTTCATTTAAGTATGAATTTGTTTCGATAAAATATAATTAAATCAGCTTAAAAGTAATTAACACAAATGAGTTGAAACAATTGTTGAAATACAAACTTACGTAGGTTGTATAATTAAGATAATCTGGTTTGAGATCAATTTGATTTAGTAAATCTGAGTTTACTTTGTGACATTGTTGAGATCTTATCTGAAACTCATGTGAGACATGTATGTTTTCTGGACTTTTCTTTTTCTTGGGAGAAATATCAGAGACAGAATCTGTCTAGGAGAAACAACTGAAGAGATCTCTAATCTGTGATTTCCTATTATTTGCGGTATATTTTTATTTTCATTAAAAAAGTGTAATTAATCCTTTAATTACACATTTAATTAAAAGTGTAATAGCCCCATTTTTTAAAACAGGAAAATATTTCAATCACATTAAGATCTTTTTACTCACCGTTGTCTTATTGAAGAGACTGGATGACACATAAATTGTGATATGCGGGCAAGCAGACTAAGACATAATCATCTGTATCTTACCAACATGTTATCTTTTAAATCTACCTGTTTTTTAAAGCAATGCCTATATGCAAAATCACAAGAGCATAAAATAATGTTTGAGTCAAATACTTACATGTTTGCAGTTCTTGTTCCTGAATGTGTTTTGTCTCCGTATATTCCCTCCAAGAACAGACTGAATGAAATAAGCAAGTGAAAAAAAATCTCTTCTTTAGCTCTGATGTTTCTCAGCAGAGTGACCTGGTATATATTCCCCTCTTCTCCTTCTCCACCCCATCCGCAGGTCATTGCTGAGGAGTGTCAAGAATTCCCACATCTCATAAGAGGGAGAATTGACGGGTGAGGATGAGAGCAGAATAATTGTAACGGTTTAAATACAACATCAGTGGAATCCTTTACAGCATCAAGTCAAAGTGTGTTAGCGTTATGAAGGTGAAGATGAAGGTTTAACAAGAGATAATGACAGTACAGCACAAACATGATCTTTAATGGTAACACTTCATTAAACGATTAGGTCACCCAAACGTAAACAATTTATCATCATGTCTTCATCCTCGTGGAATTCTTTATTTCTTGGGCAGAATCAGATCTTCTGTGTTCTGTCAGGCAAAGTGAATAATTAACACTTTAAAATCACCCCAAAAGAGACGTAAAGGGTAACAGCCCCCTAATTAAACACCAATTGGGCCATATGACTTTAGAAGTGCATTCTAAAGTCATGCAAGAGGACATGCACAGGGGCTATTTGTGGTCGCATTTTTAAACGTGTCGTGGAACTCTGCACACTGCTTTCTTTAGATGAACACAGGAGGAACATTAGGAAACAGCTTTGACATGAAAACTAAAACTTAGCAAATCTTTTAAAGAGAAGTCACATAAAGGCCAGGCATGGTACCCATACTCGAAATGTGTCCTCTGCACCCATCCAAGTTAATACACACACATTAGGGTTAGTAAACACAGACTCAGAGCAATGGGCAGCCATTCCCTGCAGCACCCAGGGAGCAACTGGGGTAAAGTGCTTTGCTTAAAGACACCTCAGTTGTTTCCTGCCGGCATTGGGAATCATTAGGAACTTGAATTTGCTGGAATGAATCCCACATATTTTGCAATATTGCCAGAAAATTTACAAATATATCTATTAAATTGACCATGTAACTTTAGTCAGATTATATATATTTCAGAACTATTAACTCATTCTTTATTATAGGAAATGTTATTATTTTATAATTATTATTATAATTATTATTATTATTGTTGACTATAGGTAAGAAATGCTTTACATCTATAAGTTTCTTGTCTTTTTGTATCACATGTAATTGGTGTTGGTTTGGTTTTGAACATTGATTGTAGGACTGTGTGTACGAAAAACATTCCAGGCATGTGCTTCCAATTATCATTTTATGATATGTTATGATTTTCTTTTTGAAACTTTCTGTTAACGTTATCTTTAAAAAAACGGTGTGTATTAATTATAAAACTGAACGGTAAAGTGTGTATTTGTTTTGTATGTATTACTTTTCCGATTCCAAATTAATATGTAAATAACTGTAAATAGCCCATTCATATGTTGATATTTTTGGACTGGCCAATAGCAGATACAGACATTCTTGTTTTTCTAATTGGCAAATGTAACACAGAAATGTTATCTTTTTAAAAAAAAACTTGTTACGGCAAAAATAATCAACAAACACAAGCATTATTTTTAACATCTTTATTGTCATTAGGTGTGTTTTCTTGTACTTTCAGCCAAATTGCTTGCGTTTCAGTAAATGATCAATAATAACATCATGCTTTATTCTGTACTACTGGATAAGGAAAATGCAGATTGGAAACGCCACAATCCAGGTCAATTAATCAGAATAATCATGACATGGCATGTCAGTTAAAACAAAAGTATTCACGATCTGGCTTGCAGCCGGCCCCTTCTGCTTTAACTTTGAAGAACGGAAAGCGCCCGATCGCCTCTTTTTCACACAGCGGCATTCCTCTGCAGTCGGTTCGAATCTTCTTGAAAATGTCGTGGCATGGTCTCAAGTAGCTGCAGGGGCTGTTCCCATAATCAAGGTTTCCGCATGGCGCTTCTATGGCTGAAAAGCGCCCGATCAACTTGCCTCCACGTGGTTGTATGAGTCTGCAGCCATCAACAGCCTTGTGACCACTCTCACGGCATGGTGCAGCATATTTGCAAGGTTTACCGCAAGAATTACTGCAACCCAGCACGCAAGATGCCGCTTTCTTGCAAATGTTCTTGCAGTCGTCGTCATGGCATGTGGTCAGATTGTCACAAGGGTTCTTGAATGCCACGTTACTGCAGTCTTCCTTACACTCATAAAGACATGGCATTGAGACGTTGAAATCTTTCTTCCAGATAGGTATGTAGTCCGCCCCTTTCCTGCAGTTGTCTGACTCCATCTGAATGGGTGCAAAGCGGCCAAAACACTTCTTTCTGCAAGACATTGTTTACTGCAACAATAGGAGAGAGAGAGAGAGAGAGAGAGAGAGAGAGAGGGGATGATGATAATGAGGAATGACAAAACATGCTTCTGATCACTGATTGGTCAGGTAGAAAAAATATTTGCAGGTGGTTTATCATATGCAGGTGGTTTATCGCTGCTAGAAATGGCCTATTTGCTAGAATTAGCATTAGAATTAGAATAGTCTCAGTAAATAAGATATAGCACTGAGTTTCTGTGCCTACAGTTTGAAACAATACAAAGCATAATCATGAAAACTCATGTTAGCCTCATTTCGGCTTTTTGTACAGTTTCAGAATCTGAGATACACAGTTAAAAATGTGACACAAAACAACAACAGAAACTCTCAACAACAGAAACACACTCCCATGTGTTTTGCTTCTGTTTTTGTCTTGGTAATTTTTTAACCAAGGGTTAATAAAAGAGAAAAAGAAGCATACGTTTTACAGACTTAACAGGGTAAATACAACTCTCTTCTTATCAACTGATTTACAAACATCTTAAATCTGTTAAATCTGAATTGTGATCCTGAAAGCAGTTTTTAAAAAACAAAATAAAGAAGTTCAAATGATAAGAAGTTATAAATTATGTGTGAGTTGATTACTTACATGTTTTTTTCCTGTTTGCGTTCGCAAATTGACTGACGTGTTTCTGTTGGTTAACAGTTCTTCTACTCAGAGTAGATCTTGCTGGAAGCAACTCTTCTTTAGTTCTGATGTTTCTCCTCTGAGCTGCCTGCTATATATTCACCTCTTCTTTATCTCCACCCATCCACAACTCACAGCTGAAGAGTGTGAAGAATACTTTAGAATGTCTCATTCGGGAGAGTTTACCGTTTAAGACGAGCATCACGGGTTAATTGCACAGCGTCAGCGCGATCCACGCGTACTCATTTACATAAGCAAATAATGTATCATTTTAATAATGACGGGGGTTGAAGTTTAACGCATTGTAATGGCAGTAGAATGTTTCTTTTTTGTAGTCATTAAAAAATA
>JAZGTI010002586.1:0-27153 GCA_036877585.1 Botia kubotai | reverse complement strand
CCATGAGCCTTCACCTGCCAGTCTGACCCGGAAGTCCCACCTGAGGATCATTAGGCTAAACATATATAAACTGTGTACATTCATTGTTTCAGTGCAAAGTCTTGTTTGCCCCATAGTAACATTTCTGAGCGTTTTTGATTGTGATCTGTCTTGCCTTTTGATTATTGACCCTGCCTGTTATTCGATCTGTGATTCTTGCCGCCTGCCCTTTTGGATTTGTTTGCTGTTTGGATTTATGATTGTTTTCTGCCTGCCCCGATCTACTGCCTGTTTATCGTCATTGATTGCTCGCCGCCTGCCCACGACCCTTGCCTGCTTTTCGACCCTGATTCTGTTATACGCTTTATCCATTAAATTATTGCAAATGGATCCACGCGCCTCTGACTCGTCTTTACATACATACTTGCATAAAGTATGTTTCTGCTTTTATTTACATGTGGAAAAGGCATTTACATGTCTTAAATGGACAGCAGCTAGAAAATTCATGTATATTTTAAATAGCAAAATGGTGGAGTGGTTTTGGTGCATAAACCTTGACAAACTTTACAAGTGGACTACAGGACTACAGGGAAATAAATGTTACTGTGTAACATTTTTAACATTTAACTGGTGTTAAAATAAAAACGTCACAGACCAGAGTTGGGGAGCGGACGAGCGGTGCAACGCTTGTTTATTAAACGGAACAGAAAAATACAACAAAACAACCGTCAGCGCAAGGCTTTTCAGCTTCCTGTAAACAGTTGGACTCTCTATGATTGGCGTTTCTTCCTCCGCTCACTCCGCCACCCCCTCGTTCTCCTGCAGCCCCGTTTTAACCTGTCTCTCGACTTACTGCAAAACGGTTGTTAGAGATAATTATGAGAGAGGCGTTTCCCTTAACCATTTCGACTCCAGACTCTCTGCAGGCAGCAACCACATCAAAACCACACCCCCCTTTCCACATACCCCCACCGCCCGACTCAGGCCTGTGCACCACCTGAAATTTGAAAGGTTGTAAGGCCAAATACCAACGGTGATCTGGGCATTGGTATCTTTCATGCAGTGGAGCCATTGGAGCGGGGCATGGTCTGAACAGAGGGTGAAAGACTGGCCGAGTAGGTAGTATCAAAGAGTGAGGACCGCCCACTTGATGGCCAAACACTCCTTCTCAATGGTGCTGTGCTTAGTTTTTTCTCATTGAGAGCTTTCGACTAATGTACAGTACCCGGCGCTCCTCACTCCCCACCATCTGGGACAGGACTGCTCTCAGCCCTGTGTCCGATGCGTCCGTCTGCAGGATAAAAGGGTGAGAGAAGTCAGGAGAGTGGCCACAATGCCACAATGGCCCGCCACACAGTGCAGCTTTAACTAGGGTAAAAGCCCGTTGGCACTGCTCCGTCCACTGGACTGGGTCTGTCAAATAATTTGGGACGAACCGTCTGTAATAGCCAGCCAGCCCCAAGAACTGCCTCACCTCCTTTTTGGGCGTAGGACGCGGGTTTTGTCAATTTGGGGCCGTGCTTGTCCATGTCCCAAGTGGAAGCCCAGATACCATACCTCCACCCGTCCAATTGCACACTTCCTTGGATTGGCCGTAAGCCCCACTGCGCGCAGGACCTCAGGACCGCTTGCATATGCCACCGCCAGTCATTACTATATATGATAATATCATCCAGGTAAGTGGCATATGCTTGATGGGGTCGTAAGACCCGGTCCATGAGACGCTGAAACGTAGCCGGTGCCCCAAACAATCTGAACGGAAGTGTGATGAATTGGTGTAATCCAAACGGTGTGGTAAAGGCTGTTTGCTCTTGAGACATTGTCGTTAGGGGCATTTGCCAATATCCCTTCGTCAAATCCAGTGTCAAAAAAAAGTGAGCCGTCCTTAACCGATCGAGCAACTCGTCAATCCAAGGCATTGGATAGACATCAAATTTTTACACCGTGTTAACCTTACGATAGCTGACGCAGAATCTAATCGAGCCATCAGCCTTAGGAATTAAGGCTGGACCAGTCACTGTACGACTCTACTATCACGCCCATTTGCAGCATAGACTCTAATTCATCCCGGACTAACTTTTTCTTGTGTTCAGGTAACCTGTAGGGCCTGGAACGTACCACTACCACTGGAGGCGTTTCGATATGGTGTTCTATGAGGTTGGTCCGGCCGGGCAGAGGGGAAAACACATCGGCAAATTCATGTTGTCAGATAGGCTTCACATGGGACCAGGGCTACAGCCTTAGGCTTTAAATCTACCTCAGGCCTGAGCTCCTCCCTCTCCTCTACTGTCGTCGCCAACTGTACAGAGCCCTCCTCCCTCCAAGGTTTTAGGAGGTTAAGGTGGTAAATTTACCGTGCACCCCCTCTGTCCGGGCACTCCACTTCATAGTCTACGCCTCCTACTCGTTGTGTGACCACAAAGGGTCCTTTCCACTTGGCGAGTAATTTAGAGCTAGAAGTGGGCAGTAATAGAAGCACCTTCTTTCCTGGAGTGAATTCGCGAAGCTGGGTTTCCCTGTTGTAATTGCGGGCTTGACATTCCTGGGCCTGCAGCAAATTCTCCAACTTGAGCTGCCCCAGTGTAAGGAGTTTTGCTCTCAGGTCCAGGACATATTGAATTTCGTTTTTGCAAGAGAAGGTTCGTCCTACCAAATCCTCTCTAAGGACGTCAAGCACCCCTTGGGGCCAACATTCATAAAGAAGCTTGAATGGAGAAAATCCAGTGGAGGCTTGGGGAACTTTAAGTAACGCAAACATCAGGGGTTCCAACCAGCGATCCCAATTTTTAGCATCGTCGTGTACGAACTTATGAATGATATTTTTGATAGTTTGGTTACATCGTTCAACCAGGCCATCCGTTTGGGGGTGGTAAACACTGGTACGAACCGATTTGATACCCAATAGTTCGTAGAGTTTGCGTAAAGTGTGTGACATAAATGGTGTGCCTTGATCAGTGAGGATCTCTTTCGGGAACCTCACCCGGGAGATAATATGGAAGAGGGCATCTGCCACACTCTTTGCAGAGATGTTGTGAAGAGCCATTGCTTCGGGGATCGATTGCATAGTTGACTATGACCGATGCAAAGCGAAGCCCTCGTGCTGAAGCTTTAATGGCCCGATGAGGTCCATGCCAATTCTTTTGAAGGGGACCTCGATTAGTGGAAGTGTGCGCATGGGTGCTTTTGGAATGGATGGGGGGTTCACTAACTGACATTCGCAGCATGCCGCACACCACCTGCGGACATCCCCGCAAATTCCCGGCCAATAGAAACGGGCCATGAGATGGTTAAGTGTTTTGTCCTGTCCTAAATGGCCATTGGATTATGATGGGCCGCCTGGTAAAGCATTTCCCAACAGCCCTTTGTAATTAACAGCTGGGTTATATTCTCTTTTGTTTGTGGGTCCTGTGTCACAAGATATAACCGCTCCTTAATTACCGCAAAATAGGGGTACGAGAGAACTCGGAAGGGGTCGACAGGGGTACCGTCGATGGATTGGACCATATTGAAGGCATGGCGCAATGTCTCATCTTGAGACTGTTCAAGGGGAAAGTCTTAGAGTGAAGGAAAGACTTCTGTCTCGCCTCGCGGTGGGTTGTTTCCCCCCGACCATGCCTCTGTGGTACCTGGGGTCCCCTCACCAACCCACGTGCACACACCTCACCTTAACCATGTGTCCAATGTGTTCAATGTCCCTGATTGCATCAGGCGTTGATGGATAGAGGTTTGGTTACAGCCTGATATGTAATATAACCCCCAGTTCTGAGTGTGCAGTTAACTCCGAGCCTATGCAGATTAACTATACTCGCCTCTTCTTCGAGGAGTGCAAACACCGTTTCTGCCCTGGTCTGTGCCTGTATTGCGGACAACCAGGTCACCAGAGATCCTCATGTCCTGTTCGACCCACCTCTAGACAATCTCCAGTGAGTGTAGCTTCCACTAATAATAATTAAAGTAACATAATTCATATACCCATCACACTTATTCACTCAGGCATAACTATTAATACTTCTGCTTTAATCAATTTCGGAGCAGCCGCAAATTTCATTTCTCTCAAGTTCGCTAGGAGTAACAACATTCCATTAACCCCTTGTTCTTCTTCTCTAGAGGTGGAGACGCTAGATGGTCGGCCTTTGGGAATAGAAAGAGTGGAGCACCAGACAGAGAATTTACAAATTCGTGTGGGTGTGCTTCACTCTGAAATCATACATGAAATCATTTTTTTTGCACGTTATCTTTTCTCCCAGCTACACTATCGTTCTGGGTTTGCCCTGGCTGCATGCACACGTCCATTTCATGGAATAAAGGAGAAATAGTTCAGTGGGGTAATACCTGTCACGAGTCATGTCTACAGAAGATCCCTATTTAGAAAGACCCAATTATTACCCAAGAACCCAGCTAAACCATTATACAGTATCCCTCCCGAGTATGCTGATTTAGCCGTTGTATTCAGTAAAAAAAAAAAGTCTCTCAATTACCTCTGCACCGAGCCGTTGACTGTGCGATAGATTTGATACCAGGAGGAAAACCTCCTAAAGGGCGCATTTTCCCACTATCACAACCGAATCTGCTGCCATGCAACAAAATATAGATGAGGAACTGTGTAAAGGCTTCATTCGCCCATCTAATTTGCCTACGTCTGCAGGCTTATTCTTTGTTAAAAAGAGGGACGGGGGACTGAGGCCACGTATAGACTATTGAGGTTTAAACCATCAGATTTCAATACCTGCTTCCTCTCATTCCCGTGGTCCCAGAACAACTCCATTGTTTTAAATACTTTACTAAATTAGATCTCAGAAGCGCATATAATTTGGCCAATAGCCCCTCCGTGTTCTAGTCAGTTATGAATGTCATCTTCCGTGATATGCTAAATAGGTGGATCATTATCTACATCGATGACATTCTAATCTACTCTGATTCCCTTGAAGAACATGTTAAACACGTTTGCTCAGTCCTGAAACTATTAATTTAAAACAACCTCTATGTTAAAGGGGAAAAGTGTGAGTTCCATAACACCAGTACTACCTTTCTCAGTTACATGATCAGCTATGAGGGACAAGACAGTTAAAGAGCTACAACATTTCCTAGGTTTTGCACATTTTTACCATTGATTCATTAGAGGCTTCAGCTCAGTAGCATCCCCTTTAACCTCGCTTATCAAGCACCAATCTAGTAAACTAATCTGGAACGATGCAGCACTCAGAGCTTAAGACACGTTTTACCTCTGCCCCCATACTATGCCACCCTGATCCAAAGCTACCATTTATATTCGAAGTTGATGCCTCCAATATCTGTGTAGGCGCCATCTTGTCCCAACGACACGATTCGCCACCCAAGATGTACCCATGTGCATATTTCTCATGAAAACTTTCCCTAGCCGAACAGAATTATGACGTTGGTAACCGAGAGTTGCTGGCCATCAAACTCACCTTAGAGGAGTGGCGACATTGGCTGGAGGGGGCTGCACACCTGTTCACCGTGATTACTGACCATAAAAATCTTGAGTACCTGCTCACAGCCAAACATTTAAACGTTTAGATGGTCCCATTTTTTTTTTACTAGATTTGCTTTTACTGTTACTTACAGACCAGGTTCCAAGAATACCAAGGCCGATGCCCTTTTCCGGCAGATGAAGCTCTGAGATCTCTTTCCCCTGAAAATATTATCCCTAAAGGAATCTTAGTCACCCCAGTACAGTGGGATCTTCACACCGAAATCCTAAATGGCAATGAGAAACAACCCTGCCCCACCACGTGCCCTGAGAATCGTATGTTTGTCCTCATTTAGGAAACGTGTAATTACTCAGGTTCATGAAAGTTTAAGCTTCGGTCATCCAGGGTATCACAGCCACCATTCATCTACTTCGAAATCGATACTGGTGGCTGAATCTCCCTAGCAACACTATGGCCTATGTTAAGAATTGTTTGGTTTTCTAGGTCCCCAAGATGCCCAGACAGCTACCTGCTGGACTCCTACAGCCTCTACCAACACCACACTGACCCTGGTTCCACATCGCTGACTTTATTACAGATCTGCCCAACTCCCAAGGTAATACAACCATACTCACAATTGTAGACCGATTCTCCAAGGCATGTCGTCTGGTCCCTCTCCCCAAGAGAACACAAATTGATCGAATATACAGTATAGGACCTTGCAGAGTAAATTGCATCAGACTACATCTGCAATACCCATATATGTAAGTCCTGTCTCAGTAATAATTGTCTACATTTGGGTCACTTTTTTGTGGTCATTAGTCAGCATAAAAAATGTGCAAGGAGTTTGGCCACAAGAACTGGGTAGGTCACTGTCTCTCTTTGTGTCACTCCTTGTGTCTTATTCAGGCATGGTGTACTGATTTCCTCTCTGCTTTACTTGGACGGGAATCAGCTGGAAGCGGTTAAAGTGCTAGAGGGTCAGATTCACACCATGTCCCCCATCAACCTGAAGACTGTGTTCCTGGTGGCTGAAGACTGCTGGCTGCTTATTGAGAACCAGACTGACAGGTGGCAATTAATTTTATGCCACAGTTTAACAACTCCCAAACTGCCATCTTTACACATGTTTCTCCCATCTTTTGGTGTTTTCTGGTGTTTTCACTTCAGAGGTTATATAGTTTACCTCAATGAATGTTACATCTTCAACTAAATGTGCTGTCATCATGTGCAGGCCCTATACTGGGCCCCAGCCCCCTGGTTGAGAAGCACTGTCTTAGGTTGGTGTAAACTGATTTTGAGCATATTTAGAGTTTGAAATCGTGTGTTTGAACATAAACATATCTATATGAAGGACTACACTGAAAATTGTGGCACTCCGACGCCACATCAATAACACAGAATCTCATTGAATGAAACATGCAGTCATGAACCAATGAGACTCTGTCTTATTGACATGGAGCTGTTCAATGAAGTGTCTCAAACAGATTAGTTTACATTCAAACACGCTGTTTGAATCTTCTGTGGAAGGCATGTGACCATAAAATGTTTATCCAATCAGTGCATTTGCTCCATGCACCCTGCTCATTCAGTCTTTCATCGCCAACGTTTTCCATTGGCTGTGCACGTTGATGTGTTTTGGGGGAGACATGGCTGTGGAGAGTGCTCTGAAGAGAGGGTGGGATGAAAACAATGTAGAGTAGTAAAGTAGTATACACAAAGTATACTACAACAGGCTACTCAATTCAATATCTCAGGCCTGATGGATGAAGCAAATGACCTGAGTCCTAGAGGAGCAATGTTTTTTCAGTCACTTTTTCAAGTGGTGAATCATGTCAGGTGAAGAACCCAAGGGGGACCTGACAGAAACCATCAATTATTTAAATTATCTACTAAATTCATGCTTTGAAATAACCACATTTGAATTGATGGATAATTTTGCAATGACTGCTGTTTTGCTATTATTTTATTGAAAAGTACTAGACTATTACTTATAGCTCATGAACTCTGTACATTGATGTGATTAATCAGTTGGTTGCTTTATTGTTTGCGTTTTTTGTCAGCTATAATTTGATTTCTCATATTATTGCCTCTTGAAGAATCTCTTTATTGTTTTCCTTACTTTTGTAAGATCCTGATATGTTTTTTGGGTTAAATAAGCAAACAGGGCCTGCCAAGAGGGTCAGCTGTGTATGTCTATTGACTAATTGACTGTTATCGACCGTAAAGGTAAAGCATTGAAGCATTCAGTTATTAGCATATATTGTATATGCATATCATATACAAATACATATGTAAAATAATCTTATGACACTTTTGATTCACTTGCATTTATGGGTTCACTAACAGATGTTACACCACAGATGACTGCTGCTTACCTTGAAGTGACAGACCTGAATTCCAAGAAACTCAAATACATTCCAGTGCCATGGTATAAACTCTTTCATAAAACTGTAGCTCCCTCTTCTGTTGAATAGATGCCGGTGATTATTTACTGCAATATAGTAACAATTGCTATATTGGAGAAAAAGACAATCTGACTACATTCAGAATACCTGTTTATTAGTGCTATTCTTTATGGTGCTGCTAATAGTGCAGAAATTACTGACCTACCTTCAAGAAATGTCCGTTAATTTTATTCAAACTGTGATGTGTTTTATAGTATAGACTTGGAAATATACAGTCCCAAACGTGTTGGGCTTTATTACTTGCAATTCCATTTCTTATCATGTGGTGGCAGACCTACGTCAGAAATGTGGTGGTGTGTAATTTGTAAGGGTGCCATAGTAATTTATTTCTTTTTTCTTTTTCTGCCTAATAGATTTATCATTTGTGCTGCATAGCAATTTTTTGCTTGATTGTACAGCACATATCATGAGATTAATACAGCGACAGCTGACTTGATGAAGCAGTTGCAGCTTTACTAGCAAACTACAATTCCTGTTTATTTAGTGTGAGTATACCCTTAATATCAGGGTCATGGGTTCGAGTCCCACATTGGGTGTGTTTGCTGCTCTCTCTACTATGTCAGAATTGTTAACCAGAGCTCTGACTGCTTCTCACCAGTGATGAGTTAAATGCAGAGGTCACATTTCAGCTTTCAGCTTAAACTTTTCTCTTGAAGTATTTTTTTTGCTAGCCTTACTTCAATTTTAAACCATGTCATTACAAACCTATATGGCTGTATTTCTTCTGTGGAACACAAAAGAAGATATTTTGAGAAAAGTCTCAGTAGTTTTGCAAAATACCATGCAACATGAGCGTTAAATTCTGTCTTTTTGTTTCTTTTTGACAATGACCACATAAATACATCTTAAAAATTCTATAAAGTATAAATGTGAATGAATATTATAAGATTTTAGTTTTAAATTGGACCCTAAATTTAGTGTTTATTTATTGCAATATATTATTGTGCTCCAATTAGTATTGGAAATAAAAATATTGAGCATTGTCAATGGGAGGTTTCTCTATGGCAGTGGTCCATTTCTTTACTGTGTGACTCCCTGATAATATTCAATGATATATACACCACCAGTCAAAACTTTGGGGGTACTTCACAAAAATGTTTCTCATAATATTAAAAACCTTTTGACCTAAAACCTATGCTTATGTGTTAAATATTATTATCAACATGTTTCCTTTTATTACAGTGCTAAATTTAAATATTAAATTAATTAATTGAAGAGAAAAGCAGCCAATGAAGTAAAAGCAGCCAATAAGAAGCTAAAATAGATGGCAACTCCTTCAATACTATTTTACAACCATATTAGAGTAATGCTAAGAGATTGTAAGTGCAGTCTTTATACAAACTGTAACTTTATACAAACTGTAAAACCAAAAATGTATAAATAATATTATACACCTGTTTCATAAAATGGTTTTGTATGTGTGGGGTGTGTTTGAACTGTGATACACCTCCACCACTGTCTGTGTGTCGGGTGCTTGTCAGAGAATTCACACACTTCCTGTTATCTCTACACTGTAAAAAAATAAATCGTAAAATTTTGCGGTAAGAAACCAGCAGCTGTGGTTGCCAGAACTTTTTTTTTGTTTGTTTTACGGGATTGCACCCACCGTACTGTATATTTTTACGGTTTTACAGTTCATAACTGTCTAATTAACATATTTATGTTGCTATAAAAACAGCAACATATATTGAGCAGCAACATTATATTGAGTTTACATTGTAATATTTACGGTTCATGACTATCTTTTTTACAGCTCAAAACTGTCTAATTTAAAGGTTTACATTGTAATAATTACGGTTAAAACCTATAAACCTATAGCAGACAGATTTAAACTAAGGAAAAAACATTAAATATGTAAATGATGTTGAATTATTTTTAATATAAAAAACTGAACATAAGTGAATTCATTCAGCAATTCTGTGAAAGCACCATTTTATCACATTAGCTGGGAGCAAGAAGAGATAGAAGTTACATTGCTAAATATTCAGATTTTACCTTTAAGAAACTATTAAGAATACTTGTATACTAATTGATAAATACAAACCTAAATCAAATCATCAAAACCCATCAAAATCTAATAAAAACGTACACATCATTGTGGTCCCAAGCATTTTTAATAAAGACTGGCAGGCATTTAAAATAACATTAGTGTTTTAGAAGATAAAGTAAAGTTTAAGTCAAACATTTACAATAATAACTAAAGCAGAACAAGGAACAACACAAGTTGCAGGGCACCTTTGCAGGCCATTTACAATGTCTCTCGCCACTCGTGATCAGAAAGGTCAGAGATTAAGGTGAGGACTCTTGGGTTCACTGGGAGTCATTTTTTGTTCTTCTTTTCCACTACCTTTGTGGCCTTTTTAGGATTGATGATGAAAACACACCTTGAAAAGAAAAAACAACATTGAAAACCTCTGTAAATGAAGCCACATACACAGTCTCACAAAAGTGAGTACACCCCTCACATTTCAGCAATCATTTTAGTATATCTTCTTAAGGGACAATACTATAGAAAGGAAATATGGATATATTTTAGAGCAGTCAATGTACTGTTTGTAAAGCAGTATAGATTTCCTGCCCTCTGAAAATAACTTAACATACAGCCATTATTGTCAAAATAACCGGCAACAAAAGTGAGTACACCTTATGTTATACCAGATGTATGTTGTTTAACCATGCAAAGCCACATGTCCATGTTCCTTTTTTTTGCCTGCTTGATAGGACCATACAAATTTGTGTATCTTGTATTAGAGCAGTTAAAATTTGGTGATTTGAGTACAATTATCTCATACTGACCACTGGATGTTGAACATGGCACCTTATAGCAAAGAACTCTCTGAGGATTTGAGAATTACAATTGTTGCTCTCCACAAAGATGAAAGAACTTCAGGAAACATTGATTGTTAAAAATTAAAAGGGACACGTGACCTAATTTTGACATAAAAATAGCGCATAAAGTTACATAAAATCTTTTCTGGTTATTAGCATGTTGACTAATGGCTGATTTGTACTGTAGGCATGTTTACTGTTCTTTAAAAACGCTACTATAGTCCTACAATACAATATTTTATAAGAACAACTAAGTATACATTTCCAAAAAACTCAAGGCATGAATATGTTGAAACACTTTTCTGCAGGACATTTTTTAGAGAGCATTGACTGAAATCAACACAAGCAAGTTTAATTTTTAACAAAATAATAACATCATGTTATCTCATGGGTTTTCACGTGTGATCCCATGGGTTTCACACAAAAATGTTTCAAAAACACATTTTTGCACATGTAAAAAACATGTGAAATTCATGTCTTTTCTGTAAAGGATAAAAGAGTATATTGTTAATTTTACTGCAATAAACCGTATTTTCATATGTTTTTAACCGTTAAATTTAAGGTCTTACTCTGTAAAACGAATTACGAATTTTCACTGTAAATTCTATGGTTATCACATTTTGTGGAATACGGTTTTATCCAGCATTTATACAGTATTTCACTGTTAAATTTACAGACATTTTTTACAGTGTATGACAGAGAAACACAAAGAAGCCATTAGCCAGGTGGTTGTGTCTGACCCATATTGATTTAGCACACCTTACAAACCCAAAACACCAGCCGTTTTATTTGAACACCAAATATTTGCCCAAACGGCTTCAAACTTGACTTTCCCTAAAAATAACACAAGGTTCACACAAGGTTTTCTGAGCCATACTGGAGAGAGCTTATAAACAAAGATAGTAGGGCTGGGACTTAAACAGTCTTTTTACTAACACTGTGAGATCAAGGTTTATCATGGAGCTCAGGACTATGTTATCATGCTGTTGGTCTGGTTAACCTTAACGGCCACAGACCCTTAACCCCACCCTTCAGTCTGCTCACCACACTCACACAACAAACACTTTTGCACAATTTCCCTTCTTTGCTCATAGATACAGTCTGCTAAATGTAAGCATCACCCACTCTGCCCAATAGTCTGCTGAAAGCATACAATTTTTATTTCCACACGCATCTTATGGGGTGTCACAATATACCAGTATTGACAATAACCATGATATTATTAACCATGATTATTGAGACTGTGATATATATACTATACATACGATAATATTGTAAATAATTCAGTGCCAGTATCTGGTTGACACTCAGTACTAACAGTATTTACTCTAAGAGCCACAGTGGTCACAACTCTCTCTCTCTGCACTCCTACACTCATATTTTAAGTATGATTCATTGGCCAAAAAGGAGACATGAGAGTCTATAGCAACCCACAGAATGGTACATTGGAAAGTTGTAAAATGGCACACAGTCTGAAGAACAGTCTGAAATGTTAGCATGGCAAATTTAAAAAAGTCTCTACATCAAAACCTCTAGCACCACCAACTGTTCAAAGTTTCACTCATATTTATGGAATAAAGGAATAAAGCTGGCATTGCTTTGCATTATATTGCTTCATTCTGTGAAACAGGGCATCTATTGGATTTCTCTGAGCCTGTTAATTGTAAACACTGTATAAACATTAATTAGGTAGCAGCTGTTTATTACATCATTTTGACCCATTTCTATATGGTGAGCAAGAGTTACGGCCCACTGTCCAGTCTGGGTTCCAGAATTATTTGCCAATGTATTTTCACCTTTGACATTTAAAAAAAAAAAACAGACACTTGATATGACTGTTTATATAACCACCTGTTTAAACCTGCTCCAAAGAATTAAGCATATAACCCTTCTACAAATTAACTGAACCTCAGACACACAGATTAGACACTGTGATGGGAAACGTCTCCTATACTTTTTCTCCTATTATGACTTCATTTTAAGCTGCCAGTCATCTTGCCCCAATATTTCAGGACAGTACATCACTGCTTTTTATATTTGTATATTTTTTATATCTATATTTTTCTATATTTAAACAAATTAAAAGTGTCTGTTTTTTTAACTCTTATGTAATAGAATTGGAATTTTGTTGTTGTTTCTTAGCATTGTGTGTGTGTGTGTGTGTGTGTGCGCGCGAATGTGCGTATTGTGGGAACCAATGAGTGTGTTTGTGTTGGAATTGGAAGAACAAAATTCAAATTTTTATTACAATTCTTTATTTTTATCAGCATTACTTTTCTATGAACATATAAATGCATAAACATAGGAAGAATACATCTTGTAATACACATCTTACAACTCATCTTACATGATACTCCTGTTAGATTTTTTTTGGTTATTAATTGGTTGTCCCAAGTTTCCACACATAGTCATTTGTACATGTCTATTAATTGAAATTTTCTCCTGGCATGCAATGAGTTTATGTCCAGTATGATGGACAGTACATGACGTACAGTGTTCACTGCATGGGGGGGGGGGGAGGCAGTAAACAGTCATGTGGTGAATTTCTAACTCTGACGTCAGCTAAGCTCACTGATCTGCCCTGCCCCATACATGCACACTAGTATGTATGTATTTAGAAAGTGATCTGTGTAGCAGATGTGTTTAAAAGCTTCAGTGATGCAGGATAAAGATATGAAGTCTGTCTGACGGGAAATGAGTGGACACTGAGTCACACACACATCACAAAGAGAAAATACACTTATGGTGAGAAAAGAGCTCCAGCTAAAATCTTTATGATCTAATTTTTGTCTGAAACCTGAAACAAAAATGAAAGAAAAAAGAGGTGCTTTACCAGAGGAACAGAATCCATTAACTAAAAATTGTAAATATATTGTGATTTTAACAATATATTTATTAAAACTAACCCACAAAAACAGGTCATCTATAATCCCTAATAGTTATAATATCACAATAATGTGATACAATAGCCTTCATGCCTCCTCCAACACATGAAACTGCTGATGAGAGAAGATTGTCTGAGCAAGCAAGGTCCATGGAGGTATACAAATAAATAGTTCAACAGGCAGATAGCATATCCTTGGACCAAATGGAATGATTGGACAAAATTTCTCCTGTGCCTTCCACAGAAGATATATTTATATATTTATATAAATATATAAACACAGATAAGAAACATAACCAAGATCATTTACTATAGATGTCTTAAAGACACAGAGAGCACAGAAATTACCCTTTTTAAAGTTTTCAGAGGGTTAGGATTTGAAGTGTAAGGAGCATGTGATATGTATGTGTGTTTGTCTGAGGTATGACATACAGTGTAAGAAGAGCTGGTCATGTGAAGAGGGGTCACCGCTTGATGGTAATGTTTCTGTGTCATTGCTTTAAAAAGGTCATCTCTTGGACATGTTGTGTCATCACTGCTGTTTGAGTAGTCTAAATTTGACCCTGATTTTCAGTCTTAATGTAGCTTCAGGAATTTAAGGAGCTCAGTATATAAAGAAAAAAATGACACAGCTTTTGTTGCTTTAACTTCTTGAATTTATAAGAATACTTGTTCTTTACCACTCTCTGACATTTACAGAGGAAGTGATGTCATGGTCACTTGACTTTGACCTTCTCCTTTATTCTTTATGTGCTGGAGCTCCAGTACAGCAACACCTTACATTTTGAGTAGTGTTCAGTGGTGTATATGTCAACTGGTAGGGATCTTTCTTCATAGTTTCTATGGAGGTCCTGCAGATATATTTACACACCTGTCAGCATGAATTGTCCCAAACACTCAAGTTGAGATTGAACTTTTTTTTGAGTGTAGTTGTTAAAATTGCCACAGTTAATATGGAATGTTGATGTGAGTGTATATGGAGTGTATTTCACAGTGGCCTTAAATAAGGTTCACCTGGAGTCTGAACTATCTATTTTATAATGTTACTTTCTTGAGCTACTTTCTACAGTTTTGAGTCTTTTAATTAACTCAAGTGTTACATAATCTACACCTGTTACTGCAAATACACTTCTGTCTGGAGACAAAAAAACGCCACCTACAGTCAGAATTTATAGTCTGAACGATCTGCTTCTATAGATTTGAGTCTGTTGATTTTAACTCAGGTGTTACATAATCTTAACCTGTTGTGACCTTATGCTAACTTTTGATTTGCATTCATTAAGTTTTTAATTAAATAATCAAATTTAATTTAAATTTAATTTAAATCAGGAAAGTACCTTTCATTTGACAGATTGAGAATTGACACATTCCCAGCAGTGATCCCTCTTTTTTCTTATGCCCCTAAAATATTGTACTATATAGTAGCTCTACAACAGTAAGTTTTTTTTGTTGTTTTTGTTGAATTTGGTGTTGTTGTAAAATGCTCCAGGGTGTGTAAAGTGAAATTATGAATGTGTAAACCAGTGCGCATAAGTGAAAATTTAGCATTGATGTAATTAGGAGGTTTGTGGGCTTGGTGGGTCTCCTGTGGTCTGACTGCATTGTCCTGCTCTTTATGTGGGTCTGGTAGTGAACACACTGGCCTCTCGGCAACCAGACTAGGACAATTTGTTTCAGGGAAACCACCCTAAAACATGGGCATTCTTCACATTCCGTTCAAGGCTCCTGCTCTGGCCACTGGATCGCTAGAATGAGTCGTGTGGCATTAATCCAGGAGCACTACTGCCTGCAGACAAACATGCCAACACAGTCACCTTCTGATCTTTGCACAGAGAATGAAGGCAAATGTCTTGCTGATCAGACAGTCAACGACTGTCTTAAGGCAGAGTTGATGCCAAAAGTTGTATGCCTTTTGTATGAAGGCATACAAAGCTCCATAACATTGTCTAATGGTTGTAATGCTCAGTAATCATGTGTTTTTGACAGTCATTAATTAATTTACTGCTATAAACTGCTCCACAGATGCCAGCGTTTATTTGAAGGATGCATATACTTTATGCTGTCTTTAGAAACTGACTTTAAAAGCTTTAAAAGTGGAGCATCTTAGTAGTGAGACACAAGCACTGTCTTCTTACCTTTTCACTATGCGCAATTCAAAAATAAATCATTGTAAGGTGTTTTTTTTAATCCCAGTATCAAAAGTATATTATTTTTGTCTGTTCTGGGATGACTCAGATCTTCTAACAACTGTTGAGAGATTCCCTTTTTAAATAACTCATTAGGAGAGCGCTTAATGAGTGTGTCAGATAAAAGAGACATAAAACAATGTGCAGTGCTGTGGGTCTCCAGGACCAGGATGTATCACAGATGCATAATCATGATGCTACTTACTGTACACTTCCTGGACCGGCTCGGTGTTTCAATAAACACACATATTATTGCATAGGGTGTAATTTGGTAAACCAAAGAGCATCAGATGCTTGAAATCTCTCCATCTACTTTCTCAGATCAAAATGTTTTATGTGGTTATTCAGTTGATATAGCTTGTGATATGCTGTGTAAAGTATTTAATGTTAAGAAATGTTTCATAAATGTTTATATACTCAGGCCAGTTTCACACTGGACACATAAACAGCACACATATGTTTCAGCACCCATTTCTTGCCAAAACTAGCTTAAGTTGAAGATTAATTTTATCATAAAAATGACGTATTCATAGCATGTTATATCCGGGAGGGGGAACACTATTGCATCATGCTAGTAATCATAGTTTCTAATTTTATTTCTAGAGTTTTATGACTTTTATGAAGATTAGTTTTATGGCTAAGAACTCGCAGTATAAGATCAGGAAAAACAACATTCACTGGTTCCTCAGTGAATCAAACACACCTATGGAGATTTAACCCAGGAAATTGTTATATATGTGGTATTGATTAACGATTTATCTGATCATAATAATGCCATAATCAAATCCTGATAGAAGACATGCATTGTGAAACAAGAAAGGAACATTCCAATTCCTGCAGCAAATTTCCCATTCTTTCAATAAATAATGTGCACCACATTATTGCATCACCCAAATTCATAGACCACAAACAATCTGTCTTTTCAAAAGTTTTGAAATCACACATTTTCTCTGCCCATTTCCATCTGTGATTCTGCTTATGTCAGTTGTAGGGACATGAAGCTGCTTCATATTTAAGGTGTTAAATCCTGGCTAATCAGATGCCACGTTGCACACACACAAATCTCCTTATCATAAACAGAACTGTCACCGATCTTCCGTAGAGAAGGGAAGCAACTGTTTTTTTTTCCACCACAGTGTCCCCATGCTACCCCTCTCTTAGACTAAACACAGCAAAGACTTTCAGAATATATTTTGGCATTGTATATATTGTATAAATCCTGAACAGACATGCAAAATATTTTTCACTTATTTGTCACCTGTCAAAACACATCTTGCTGGTGTGGTGATTCTGGGCACGCATTGCCAAAGATTCATTTCTAAGTCTAATATAGAAAGTTCATTTATAAGCCACGTTTCTCCTATAAACCCTCTCTCGCTCTGTAATACATACACAAAAATGTGTTGTGAAATATTGAAAGTTCATGACCTCATATTAGATTGAGGCATGTGTGTTTGTCAAATGTGCTTTAAGTATATTACTTACAGATCATTTCTTAACATGCTTATCATGCATATCGGTTTGGAATTCTGTGTTTTTTTAATTAGCCTGAAAAGGAATTCATGGATACTTTTGAAGAAATTTGAATTAAAATGGTTTGTAAAGATGGTGTTTGCTGATATCTCACAGTTCTGTGTATTCTAGAACAGCCTGTTTATTTGAACAATTCCTTTCTGTATGACTTGGCAAAAACTATTTTTGGTCACCCTCTACTACTGGACATTCTTACAGTCTGCTGTTTAGAATTGGAGGTTTAAAAAAAGCTCAAACTTATTTTCAGTAACCTTACTTGCTCTTGCATTGTCAAAGTGTGAATGACTGTTGTGTAATGGGGACTGCTCTATATCTGAATGTAAGAGAAAAAACATTCTGGAGCAGTGGTGTCTGTTGTCTCACAGTCTGACATTAAAAAAACCTGTGCTGAATTCTCCTCCAGAAACATGATCACTCTTCACAGTGCTAGTCTGACCAAACATATAATGCATTCATAAAAGATAAAGATGTTCTAGCAGTTATGTTCAGGCTGTAAATGTAGACAGCAGGGGCTGTAACAGAGTGTGTGGAGGTCATGAGAAAGCCATAACCCATCCGGATG
Organism: Botia kubotai; assembly: GCA_036877585.1. Lineage (NCBI taxonomy): Eukaryota > Metazoa > Chordata > Actinopteri > Cypriniformes > Botiidae > Botia > Botia kubotai. The sequence continues at coordinate 9,280 of JAZGTI010002586.1, read as the reverse complement.
GGTGCGTGGGTATTAAAAAGAGGCCCAGTGGTTTATAATATTAATAGAGTGTGTGAAGAAAGATCAGAAAGGGACTCCACTGAATGGAAAATAGACCTGCTTCAAAGAGCTTTCACTCCACATCAGGACTGGCTGGAGATGAAGATATGTACACAACCGTCTTCAAAATCCCCCAAATGAAGAGTAGCACAAAACGTTAAGGACCCAGCGAGTCAGTAAGAAAGTAGTCAGTAAGTGGGAGGAGACAGACCACTTGTAGAAAAATGAATGGGTGATCACAACCCTCATTATGGGGGCTGTAGGAGTGAACTCCTGCCTTTCAGATAAAAGGGTCAATGGCATTTATTTCACAATAAAATGTCAGTGTAAATGCATTTTCATTGTATGTTGTTCACCACATTGGCTATGGGGGTAATTTATGAAGCCTAAAATTCATTACATGTGTCCACATAGTTTATTTCCAATTTCTGAGCAGGAAAAGAATGGAAATATAATATTTCAAAAGCGTCTGCTGTGTTTAAGATCACCATACAGAGAGACAGCGGCCTAGATGTCAGCTCTAGTTGTCAAACACGGAAAGACTGAACCCAAAAAGCACCTCATGTGAGGAGAACCATTGGGCTGGGGGTTTAGGTAAGACACACCCCATTTGCCTCAAGGCGCAATCAAGACTACATTTACATTTACTTTAATTCATTTAGCAGATGCTTAGAGCATTTAATATTTTGCCCTAAGAACTGACAAGCCTAGTCTACAAAGGTCCATTTACAAATGAGAAAGTATTTTGTTTTAGACACATAAAATGAAGTTGAACAGAGCATTAGGAATTACTCAGGTGTCTGTGAAACAAATGTGTTTTAAGTGGCTTCTTCAAGGTTGTGATGGTCTCAATAGATTGGGTGGGAGCTTGTTCCACCAAGAAGAAACAGAATAGGTGAATGTCTTAGAGAGCGATCTGGTACCTCGTTGTGAAGGAACAATCAGACGTCATAATTTGCATAAAGAAAAAAAATCTCAAATAGTTCTTAGAACTATTAAAGGTGAACTCCAAGCATGGAGCATTGACTCCATTGAAAAAAAATAAAGCATGGACTTATACAAAAGCAGTCATTATTTATGATCCACTACAAGTGTGTGGTGGTGTTTAAATATTGCGTTTATAAACAGCAACTGAAAATACAAGTTACAAATTACAAGTGTAGTTTATTGTCATTTCAACCATATACAAGTACATAGTGAAACGAAACAACGTTTCTCCAGACCTAGGTGCTACATAAGAGAAACACTGAACACACACTGAACATCACAGACATACAAGGGCTACATAATTTAAACATAATATATACATAAAGTGCACAAGTGCAGACAGCACAAGACAGTACAAAGACTATTGGGACAGACTGTGAGCATAGTAAGTCCTAGTGCAGCATCAACCAGTACACAGTTCTGTAAGGACAAGAAAACCTGGTGACAGTAACAGCTGTAGACAAATGTAAGCAACAGTAAACATACCAGATGTGCAAAAAGACTGTGCAAAGTGCAAAAGAACTGTAGAGGGTGGGGAATGCCCAGTTGTGTGCAAGTTTTTGTTTGTGTGTGATCCTTCAGTCTAGTTACTGACTGTTGAGCAGCCTGATGGCATGGGGGAAAAGCTATTGCACAGTCTGGTTGTGAACTGTCTGACAGACGGTAGGAGAGTAAAGTGTGTATGGGAGGGTGGCTTTGTGGATGCAGCGCGAGGTGTAAATATCCGTGATGGAGGGAAGAGAGACCCCGATGATCTTCTCAGCTGTCCTTATTACACGCTGAAGGGTCTTGCGGTCCGAGACGGTAAAATTTTCAAACCAGGCAGTGATGCAGCTGCAGAGGATGCTCTCGTTGGTCCCTCTGTAGAATGTGGTAAGGATGGGGGGTGGGAGATGTGCTTTCCTCAGTCTTCTTAGAAAGTATAGGCGCTGCTGGGCTCTCTTGGTTATGGAGCTGGTTTTAAGTGACCAGGTGAGGTTCTCTGCCAGGTGAACACCAAGGAACTTTGTGCTCTTGATGATCTCCACAGAGGAGCCGTTGATGTTCAGTGGAGAGTGGTCGTGGTGTGTTTGGTCATCTCTTTAGTTTGGCCATGTTCAGAGACAGGTGGTTGGCTCTGCACCAGTCCGTTAGCCACTGCACCTCCTCTCTGTATGCTGACTTGTCGTTCTTGCTGATAAGACCCACCACTGTTGTGTCATCGGCAAACTTGATGATGTGATTTGAGCTGTGCATTGCTACACAGTCGTGAGTCAGCAGAGTGAACAGCAATGGGCTAAGCACACAACCCTGAGGTGCTCCAGTGCTCAGTGTGGTGGTGTCGGAGGTGCTGTTCCTGATCAGGACTGACTGAGGTCTCACAGTCAGGAAGTCCAAGATCCAGTTGCAGAGAGAGGTGTTCAAGCATAGCAGGTTTAGCTTTCCAATCAGATGCTGGGGAATGATTGTGTTGAATGCTGAACTGAAGTCTATGAACAGCATTCAAACTTATGTGTCTTTATTGATCAGGTGAGTGAGGGCCAGGTGGAGGGTGGTGGTGATGGCGTCATCTGTTGAGCAGTTGGGGCAGTAACCAGACAACCCTGACAGCAATGTTGTCTGGACCAGCAGCCTTCCACGGGTTGACTCTATGTAGCGTCTTCCTCACACTGACTATCATTGACATCATTAAGATGAGGGGTGGTCTTCTTGAGGTCACGCCATTCTGTGCCTCGAACTGAGCGTAAAAGAAGTTTTCAGCTCATCGGGGAGAGAGGCATCACTATCACAGGCAGGTGATAGTCTGACATATCTGATATGTCCTGTAGTTGGTGATGGCCTGGAGATGCCCTGCCACATGCGCCGTGTCTTTGCTCTTAAAATGGTTGTGGATTTTCTGAGCGTGCATGGGCTTTGCCTTCCTGATACCCCTGGACAGTTTTGTAGTCATCCACAGTTTCGTCACGGATGTCGCATATTCTTCCAAGTTGGTGAAGTCACCGTCAATTGCCGCTTCCCTAAACATGTGCCAGTCAGTGTGTTCAAAACAGTCCTGAAGAGCAGAGATAGCTCCTGCTGGCCAGGTTTTCACCTGCTTTAGAACCGGTTTCGAGCATCTGACTAGCGGTCTGTATGCTAGGATAAGCATAACAGAGATGTGGTCTTAGAAGCCGAGGTGGGGGCGGGGCTCCGCACTGTACGTGCCGGGGATGTTTGTGCAAACAAGGTCCAGCACATTCTTTCCTCTCGTTGCAAAGTCCACATACTGATGGAATTTAGGAAGCACTGACTTAAGATTTGCATGACTGAAATCTCCGGCAACGATAAAAAGTCTGTCAGGGTTTGAGTTCTGCAGCTCACTAATAGCCCCATACAGTTCACAGAGCGCGTCTTTTACATTTGCACTGGGGGGAATGTATACTTCGATTATGAGAACGGTGGTAAATTCCCGTGGTAAGTAAAAAGGTCTTCATTTAACAGTCACAAACTCCACCAGCAATGATGTAAACACACAAGCCACCGCCGCAAAGCCTTACCACACAGAGCTGTGTATCTGTTGGCATGGAACAAAGCTAGCCTGTTTTGTAAGTACTTTTGTAAGTATCTGGCGGTTGTGTACACAAACACCGGTAGCTCCGATGTCCATGCACTGTTAAAGGGTTTGTCAAAACTAACAAAAAGCACCATTTTGTATCCGGAGCGGCCGCTGCTCACTACTGTTGTGCCACCATCTTGGATTTCGCACCTTTATTGGATAGCTTGGATAGCGCACCTTTATTGTGGCATTGTTACACTTCTTTATTGCCAATTATGCATGTCCGCACCACCTCCAAATTACCTTTTTAAAAAATGCAATGCTATAAATTTAAATTTATGTAAAGTGTTTGTTGTACTGCCCTTAATTTATATTAAATTAAATAAAATGAAAGTTATCATTGAGATTAAAGAGAATTACAGAAAAACTGTTTTCACTTTTGATATTTACACATTTTATTATATTAATAAAATGACCTCAGCATTTTTCAGTCACATCTTAGCAAAGTGCAAGTGTATGTTCCTGTAGGCAGCAGAGATACAGATGGTCGCCAGACAAAACGGACGCCAGACAAAACGTTTACCAGATCTCCCAGGCGGAGAAAGACACAGTGCCAGATGAAGTAAAAAGAGCTGCAAGGGGGTGGCTAAAGAGGCTTTCAAACAGAGGTAGACTCATCCATCTTACCTTCACTCATCTCACTCTTTTCTGCCCTCAGTTCAAACACAGATTTCTCAAAAGAAAACTCCCACACTTGACCCTGCCCAACCTTTACTCTGTGCTCTAAGGGCTTGTTAATCTCTCCAGATATCTCTCCAGTGCTCAGGGCTGTTGGACTAAGGGCTCTGTCTGTTTTGAGTGTGTGAACGTGAGTAAATGAGTGTGTAATAGCAGAGGTATTCAAAGGCTTCATTCCAAAAAAAGCTGTTCCAAAAGGGAGAAACCATCTAGGATACCTGTGGTTGGCCAAAATCTTATGAAGTATGAAGTTCTGTGTCAGTTAAGATGCTGTTTCAGAAAGCAGCTGCCTACAGTCCATTGACTATATTCAGCAAGTCAGCTCACCATGTATTAGAGCCAGAGAAACAGAGCATGCTGGTTCATTAAAAAAGAAGCAAATTCCAGATCACAGAACAGAGGCTATAGATGTCTGTAGCAGACCAGCTATCTCAAATATGCACCCCATGAATGCCACGATTCATGAAGCTGTGTGTGCATGTACAGAGCCACATAAAGCAGTGCGAGACTCTATCGTCATAAAGGAGGCCTCTGTTCAGTCTTCTGAACCTTATGAAGTTTCCTCTGACCTCTTTCATGTTTGCATTTGAACATTCGCACACACTCCTCATACTCACCACTGCATCAGACAGTAGTCTAAATGCAAAAGTATTCCTTTCAATTACTTCCAGAGTTGCTCATTTTAAAGTGGGATTATTATAGGACCGTTTTTATGCTCCTTTGAAATGAAATAAGCATGTGTTTTCATATCAACACCTATTTCTTATTTAGCTTGTGGGTCTTGAATGACTGGGTTAGCAAGTCTTTGCAGAAGTTATTTGCCTATTAAAGTACAGTAGCAAAACCTTTGTGTACAAAGAACTGTGCCCAAGATTATAAGTGAACTTCAAAAATCAATAAATTGTAGTAGTAGAATGAATTGTAGTAGTAGTAGAAAACTGTACAAAAGTTTTTTAAAGACGATGCGTCATCACTCACATTGAATTTAATAGGAAAATTGAAGCTAATCTTAAACTAGGCTTATCTTATACATCACAGTACAATGCAGAAAATGCAGCTTTATGTTTTCTGGCGGTGAAGAATATTGTACAAAACAAGACAAGGAGCGATAGCTTTACTGCAATAGGTTACAATCATTTTAATGTCTAAAAAAGAAATGTGCTTGTGTTGTAATTTAATGAGGTATTTTGGAAGTATTTGATTCAAAATTAAATTTTGCTAATTTTTTTATATTCTTGGAATATTTAAAGTGAAACTAAATATATAATACCATAAACATCTTCGAATTCATAAAATCCTTTGCTAATTCTGATTGATGTGTGCGCCATTGTTTCGGTTATGCTCACCAAAAATAATGTCACATCTTGGGGAATAATGTTGTTAAGTTGCTTTTGTTAGTGAAAAGGATATTACAAATCTACTATGATGGAAAGTGATATGAGAACAAAAGATAAACTTGTAAATTAACTGGCAATAAAAACAATATTCCTTAAGAAAGTCCTAAATTATCAATATATGAAATTACTAGTTTTTATTTTTAAATGTTAGACCATAGCATCCAGGGGAAGAGAAAAAATGGTAATATCAAAGTGAAATTATTCAAAATTCAGTCTTATCTGAACAAGTTTAATATTTTATCTAAAATGTTAGCATATATTATGGGGGACGTTAAAATGCACTACTTACTGTAGATGGGTGAACATTCTACTTTAGAACATTCTACTATCCTAACTCTAATGTTGTTACTCTGTTGCGCTCAGTCGCTCCCAATTTGCATGCTGCCTGACACGTTCACAGTATTTAAATCTCAGTAGAAATGGGTGGTGTTGGGGGTTTTCACAGGATGTGGAATTTTGCATGTCTAACATACTTCAGACAACCACATTACTCTGTAAACACAGATCTTTTGATTTTGCTGTGATGCAGGAAATGCTGTAAAATGATCTTTGTCCTATCAGACATATCTGATAATGTTCATGTAGTGACACTGTAATTATCAGTCTGTATTTTAATTAAATAGAGCAGAACACTTTCTACTATATTTTCACTCTGCACAGTTCACTCTGTCTCAGCCACGCTGGCTGTTTATCTCTCCAGTCTGTGGACAGGTTTGGAATTCAGAAGAAAATAGCAGAAGTGCAGAAGTTTCTCCAGAAACACAAAAGAATGTGAGCTTCAAAAGAATGTGAGCTTAAGATGCTAGGCAGGAAACCCGCAGCGTGTGCGTGTGTGTGAGAAAGACAGACAAAGCAGGAAGTTTGGCACCCGTAGATTTTTTGTGGCCATTTCGAAACATTTTTGGCCCAGGTGGTAACGGAGAAGACGAGGGTCATTTCTTTAGAAAATAAACAATGTATCACAGGTTTCTGAGACAGTGCTTTAGATCAGGCCGTCACCTCAGACCGCACACCTGAGGTCTGAGGTGCACTTGCGATCTAGACACACTTCACACACTTATTCCTTTAAAAAGTAAAACACTTCTCACACAGACATTCATGCACGCACTGTCTGGATCTGAGCAGAAGTTTAGGAGTAAGATCAGAACAGGTTTAGAGATCATTAGGTATTATTATTGGCATAACCCCACCTGGAAGGCAGAACCCATCTGCTGAAGGCTGTTCATCAAATGATTAGGAAAATTTCACAAAACCTGTAAATATTATGCCTAGGTCATATTACACTCAAAAATCAAAATATGTAAGATTTTTTGCTTAAAGGTAAATATATTTTTTTCTGCATTTAAACAGTGCAATACTTTACTGTACATGCAAAGACAACTTTAAGCGATTTGTTGATTCCTCTTAAAGATAAATTCCAACAATTCCAAATTTTATTCCAACAACAACTAATGTGACATTACTCTTGTGACCATATGGCATATCTTAATTCTTATTACCATAGTTCATGCATTTTCATTTTGTAATGTGAAAAGTAATTATGGCTTAAATTAAATGGCTTAATGACCATAAAATCACAACATAAGAATTATGCTCTGGATGTTTTGACATTGACCTGGTTAACACTGGACACAGGGATTACCATGCGTGAACTTGCCTTCTCATTCTCATTCACCCACATTGACGGGACTGACTTGGGTTTGAACACCTGCGTGTGCTTGTGTATAGGTGCTTGTTGTGGAGCTGTAGGGACTTGCCTCCAGTGTAATGTTTAGCCTGTGCCTTATGCGCTTAAGTCACACTATTGTTTCGCCTGACAGCTGCATTTAATGTGCTGCGTTTAATATCATCTGAAATCCTTCTTTAAAAGGATCGTTGGAGTCAACCTCAGTAGGCTTGCTTAAAATGCTTTACATGTTTAAATGTCACAGGAAAAGAATGAAAATAAAGCAAGTTTTTACAATGGAAAAAAAGTCACTGCTGCAAAGCTATTGTTGTTTTGGGTGATTGCAAGGGCGTTGCATATCAGCCTAATTAAAGTCCCAAGTTTCTGTAATATTCTGGGCCCTAGATATGAGTCTCTCATTCAATGCAAGCCTGTGGAATTGTTGTCACACATTTTATTCTCTTGGTGGAACATTGTAGATTTGATTGCATAAGAAAGTAATAGCATACCAGCAAACACGTTTTGGGCATCATGATGTCAGATCCCTGGCTCTAACTATGTTTATGCATAAATAACAATGTTTGCACAACTTAGCGCCTAAGGTGGATTTGTTATTATATTTGTATTACATTTGTAATTATAAACACTGCAGATTGTGTTTGTTTTTTCTAATGTGTGTTCTAATGTGTGGAAACAGAGATGAGTAAGTATGATGCCACATACAACTGTTTTTTGGGAAAATGTACAGCCTGACTTTCTGGAATCCTCAAAGCCTCTTTCACAATCCTCAAAGTCAATTTTGATTGAAGCATCTTTCAAATGCGTAAATGTACATTTTTGCACCATTCATGTCAATACAAACCTCATGAATCTGGAAATGCATGATTTTATGTATTACTTTATGTTTCAACTACTCTCCATTGGCATTACATTGGACTTGTATTGTCATTGTATTGCATTTACTTAAGAAAAATTGGCTCGCTAAATAGTGGACTCTGTGTCTGGATGACTTGTCAACTAAGAAAAATGAGTTGATAACTGAGCCCTACTGTGCATGTGCACAAGCGGCCACGCATGCAACCACACACTTTCCTTCAATTTCTCAACCAACTCACAAGACAGCCAACCTTTGACTTTGAGAACATGCGTATTGTTATTATTATTACGTGTCCTGCCCTCTGATTGGACTGTCGATATGGATCCTGGGGGTTATTGTTCTGTATAGAAGGATGTCCGGTAGCTTGTATGATCTTTTTTGCTTGGGTGTGGGTGGACAGCGCACTAGAACACGTGTGGAGTTTCTCAGAATGTGCTGATAGAGGAACAGCTAAATTTTCCTTTTCCATGCTCAATAAAGCAAGCAAAGGCAGCTTCAGCTGATCGGAGATCGGAGCGGCCGCTCGAAGCTGAGTGCTCATGGGGGTTCCCTCATCTGTGTGAACAGAGGGTTGGCTTCAGCCAAAATGAGGATCAGGTTCCTCTTTGGCAGCCTCTGTGAGGAGCTCTGCTTAAAGACAGATGTGTTTATGTGAAAACATGGTGACAAGGATTATCTCTCGCTTTCTTTTACAGTCATGTTCTTTAAAGCTACGCTATCTCCTTTCACCTACATCGGCATTATAAAGAGAGTTGGCAGCTACATTGGCATGTGTGTGGTCCAGATGATAACACTGGTGTTGTTCAGTACAGATTCTGACCTAAGTAGTTTATTCTGCATCACCCTGAGCTTCTGTTTTCCACTTGGGCCTTTTACAGATAGTAATATGACCACTGTCTATTCATTTGCTCTTGTGAAGATGTCAGCATATGGAAAACACTATGTACTCACTTTCCCATTCATTAGTATAAATACATTTACATTTACATTTAGTCATTTAGCTGACGCTTTTATCCAAAGCGACTTACAAATGAGGACAGGAAGCAACTTCGATTACAATA